>JAAOZV010000035.1:0-64807 GCA_023653515.1 Trichoderma orchidacearum | reverse complement strand
ATATTAAATTTCTTTTTTTATTATATTATAATATTTATATTTATATATTTTAGATTTTTTAGAAATAATCTAATCTTTAGCTAAATATATTAGTTTTATTATTTTCTTTTTTTTATAATATTTAATAATTAAATTAAATTTTAAAAGATATTTATAATATTTAATTTATTATTTTAAAAATTTTTATATTATAATAAAATATATAATATTTCTATAATTTATAAAAATTATTATAAAAAATTTACTTTCTTAATAATAATTTCTTTAATATTTCTTATTAAATATAATATAAATTATTTTAAATTTTTTATTATAAATAGAATATTATAATTTTAATTTATATAATTTTTTTAAAAAATAGATAATTAATTATAATTTTTTTTTATTTAATTAATTTAATATTTTTTCTATAATATAATCTAATATATTAATTTTAATTATAATTAATTTTTTAAAATTAAATATAATAAATATTAAATTATTAATTAAAGTTTTTTTTAATATATTAAATATCTATTATTTATTAAATATTTATAAAAATTTTTTTTTTATAAATTCTATAAGAAATATAATAATTTTTATAAAATTTTATATAAATTATCTATAATAATTTATTAATTCTAAAAAACTTTAGATTTTTTTATATTTTTTAATAATTATTAATTACTAATAGTTTTAAATTTTTTTAAGTTTATATATATTTCTTTAAATATAATAATATATTTTAAAAATATAACTTTTTATTAATAAAATTAATATTTTTTTAATTCTATTAATAGATTTACTTTTTTTAATATTTTTAATATAAAAATAATATATTTCTTATATTCTTTAAAAGTTTCTAAAAAAATAAAAATATTATTAAAATAAATAATAATAAATATATTAAAAAATTCCTTTAATATATAATTAATTATTTTTTAAAATATTATAAATATATTAATTAATTTAAAAGATATTATTAAATATTTAAATAATTTATAATATATTTTAAATATTATTTTCTATTTATTTTTTAATTTAATATAAATAAAATTATAAGCTCTCTTAAAATTAAATATTATAATTTATTTTATTTTAAATAATTAATCTTTAATTTCTAAAATAAATAATAAAAATATAATATTTTTCTTTATAATTTTATTAAGCTTATAATAATTAATTATAAATTATAATTTATTATTTTTCTTTAATATAAATATTATAGAATATTTTATTAAAGATTTTAATAATTTAATATATTCTTTTTATAATTAATTATTTAGCTATTTTTTTAATATTTTAAATTTATTTTAATTAAAATTATAAATCTTATAGAAAATTAGATTCTTTCTATTTTTTAATTTTATTTTATAATTCTATTTTATATTTAAAGATAATCTTATTTTAAATTTTTTTTTAAATATTTTCTTAAACTTATAATATTCTTAGAATATATTAGCTATTTTATTATTTTTTAATTTAATTTTTTTTATTTATTTTAATATAATATTAATAAATTATAATTTTTAAATAATTATATTTAATATCTTTCTAATCTATTTCTATAGGCTTTTTTATTTTTTCTTATAGTATTATAATATAATAGTTTTATTTTTATTAAATTTAATTTTTTTAATTTTTTTAGTATTTTTTTAATTCTTTTTTATAATATTTTTATTATAAGTAATTATATTATTCTATTAATTAATATAATAATTTATAATATTTAAGCTAGAGATATTATAATATCTAATAGCTTATTTTAATTTAATTATTATTTTTTTTTATTTTATTATTTAATTAAATATAAGTTTATTATTTTATATAGTCTTTCTTTTAATTAATAATTAGATTATATATTCTAAGTTAATTATAATCTAAAAGAAAATTATATTCTTTAATATTAATAATATTAAATTAATATAAATTAATAAAATTATAGAAATTAAACTTAAAATAATTAGTCTTATAATTAATTATTCTATTATTATATAAAAACTTTTAATTTTTAATATTTAAAAATATATATAAAATATTCTTTTAGTTATTTAATAACTATAGATAATTTATTAATTAGAATATAATATAATTAATTATTATTTTATTATTAATATAAATTATAATAGAATATTCTTATAATTATTTTTTAATAAGAAATTTATTCTATTAATTAATATCTTTTTCTATAAAATTAAAATTATATATAATTATATTATTAATATTATTATAATAATTATAGCTATTTTTAATATCTTTTTTATAAATAGTTTATATTTTTATATTATTAAAATTTAATTCTTTAAATATTTTAAAATAAATATTATTTAAATATATATTAGCCTATATAAATTTTAAAATTCTAATATTATATTTTATATATTAGTAATATTCTTTCTTTAATATATATCTATTAATTAGATTATAATATTTCTTAAAGTTTTTTTAACTAGCTTTTAGATTCTAACTATTAGATTAATATTCTCTTATATAATTTTTAAAATTATATTCTTATTATATTAGATTTAATATAATAATTTATAATAAGAATTATTAATCTTTATATTTTATATAATTAGTAATATTATAGAATATAAATTCCTTTTAATTATATATTAATAGATTATAATAATTATATTATTTAGCTATTTTCTATTAGAGATATTTCTTATAGAAGAATTCTTAATATTTAATTAAATTATTTTTCTTATAATTTTATATAAATTATTTCTTTTATATTTTTTCTTTCTATTATTTTAAAAATTCTATAAAATATTTCTATAGTTAATTATTTTTATAAGCTTTAATTATTTATTTTCTTAATTCTTATAGTTTTAATATTCTTAGAATATTAAGTTTTTTAAAAAATTCTATTTCTTCTTAAAAAAATTTTTTTATTAAAAGTTTTTATTTTTATTATTATTTTTATTTTTTAATTTCTAAATAATTTCTTCTTTAAATTAAAAATTAAAATAAAATATATTAATAAATTATACTATTTTAAAATCTAAAAAGCTATTATTATTATATTTATAATTATTAAATTATATAAAATAAATAAATATATTAAACTATTTTTATTTTATAATATTAATAATTTTCTTTTTTTATAATTTTAAAATAAATATCTATTTCTTAATATTATTTTTTTTTAAATTATAATAGAATTTCTTAATATATTTCTTTTTTTTATAATTATAATATTTAATATTTTAATATTTTTATTTCTTTCTATTAATAATATTTAAATCTATTAATTTAGATATTTTATTATTACTTAAAGTAATATTTTTTTTTTAATTTATAAAATATTCTTATTAAAAAGGCTTATTATAGCCTTATTTTTCTATACTTTATTTTTTCTAATATTTATATAAATAATTATTAATCTATATTATTTTTCTAATAACTTTTTTAAAGGTATTAGAAAGATTATTTTATATAAATTTATTTTTTATTTTAATTTTTAATTTTTAATAATATAATACTCTTTATAAAATATTATTTATATTTATTTTAATATTAATATAAATAAATTATATAATAAATTTTAAATATAATTCTTTTTATTTAAAATTTAAAAATTAATTTTTAATTTTTTTTTATTAATTACTTTAAAAATTATTTTAATTATATTTTTAAAATTATTATAATTATTATATATATTAATAATAGCTTTCTTTTATACTTTTAGATTATTTATAATAGCTTTAAAGTCTTATTAGAATAGCTTAAATTAATTTTTAGCTATCTTTTTAAATTTTAAGGTTATAATATTAACTTTTATTATATTATTAGCTATTATATTTAGAAAAAATTAAAAATATATTCTTATATTTATAAGAAAGCTTTAATTTTCTTTATATTTCTATTATATATAGCTAATATAAGTAATTTAATAATTTCTTTAGGTTATTTTTTTATAATATTTTAAATTATTATATTAACTATTAATATAATTATTTATTTTTATATATTTATATAATTATTTAAATTATTAATAGTAATAGCTTATTAATTAATAAATTCTTAATTTATAGTTTTTTAATAGATTATTTAAATAATAATTCTATTTAATATTTTAATTCTTACTATTATATTATTTAAATTTATAACTTAAAGATTCTATAATAAGTTAATAAAAATTAGCTATTACTATTTTTAATTATTTCTATTTTTATTAATATTTTAAATTAATATTATACTATTATTATTTAAATTATTATTTAAAATTTAATAGCTTATAAGATATTTTATTAAATACTATCTAAGAATTTAAAATAACTATTTAAATAGGAGTTATTAATATATAATAAATTAGATTCCTATAGTTAGTAAGAATAGTAATTCCTAAGGAATAAATCTAAGATTTATAGATTTATATTAATAAATAGATTAAATTAGTTTTTTAAGTAATAATAATAATTATTAATAAGGCTTTTTAATTCTTTTATAAATATTTAAATTTTAATTTATATTTTAAAATATAATATTATATTAATAATTAGCTATTTAAAATTATTTAAATAAATATTATAAATATAAATTTATATATTTAATTATTCTTATAGTAATTATTTCTTCTATAGTAATTATTTCTATAATTACTATTTATAAATAAGTAATTACTTAAATAATTATTAGATATTAGTAAGTACTTTCCTTTTATTAGTCTAGATAGAAGTATAATCTTTTATAATATTTCCTTTTACTAATTATTATTAGGTTATAATAAAAATAAAATAAATTTTTTAGTTATTAATTTTTTATTAGTAGTTTTATTAATAAGCTAATGAAAATAAAATAAAGAAATTTATTAATTTATTAGTAATTTTTAACTAATAATAAATAATAAATAATAAAATAAATTTATTACTAATTTATTAATTTTAACTAGTGTAAAATTATAAATATTAATTTATTTATTTACTCTATTAGGAAATATATATATTTTTATACTATTATATAGACTATTTTATATATTATATTATATATTAATATTATAGATTTTTATATTACTATATAAGCCTATAATAGCTATATTATAAATAAGTAATCTTTTTAAACTAATTTAAATATAGTAAAACTAGTACTTATACCTTTATAATATATTATCTTTTAATTTTTCTAGGCATCTAGTAGTATTTTTATAAAATAAAAATTACTATAATAAACTAGCTATTATATATTATATAATATAGTTATATAATATTATATAATACTATTAATTTAGCTAGGAATAGTTACTTTTAATATAATTAAGTTACTTAGGCGATTTTAAACACAGTAAGATAAAATATATATATATTAATTTATTAAGAAACTAAATATATAATATATCGATTTTTTATTTTTATAATAATATATAGATTTTATACTATAATATATACTAAAAATATATATAATAAAAAAATATTATAACTATAAAAAATTAAATTAAGAATTAGAGGACTACTTGAATTAGCTTAAAGCCTTAAAATTAAGTATTAAGTTTTTTAGCTTATATTATCTATAAATAATATATATTTCAAGAGTATTATATACTATTTTTTATATACTATAATATATAATAATTTACTACCCTATAGCTATTTTATATAGTTTTAAAAATAGACTTTTAAGTTTTAAAGCTCTATTTAGCTTATTTTAAATATAGTAAAGCTAAAAACTTAAAAATGGAATATTAGCTCTATTAAAAATAGTCAAATATAGACTTTTAATATATTATATAGAATATGTATTATTAAATAGAATATTATAAAGAAATACTATATATTATTTTTTTATAAGCTAGAATTCTTATTTTTATTATAAGACTATTACTTAGCTTATTTTAAGGTACTTAAATTAGATATTAGTATTTCTAGCTTATTCTATAATAAAGTAATATATATTTTTATATTACTATATACTATTTTTAGCATACTATAATATAAGCTATAATACTACCCTATAGCTATTTTATATAGCCTATAAATAAGCTTTTAAAGTTTATAGCTTCTATTTAGCTTATGTTAAAGGTAATAAAGCTACTATTATTTTAATTATTATATAAATAAGCTATATAATTTAAAATAGTATTTTATTTAAATTAATAAATTTATTACTAATTTTATTAATGTATTTATTATTTATTAATAAAAACTAATTTATTATTTATTAACAAATAATAAAAAAATTTTTATTTCATTAGCTAGCTAAAGAAAACAAATAAAATTCATTAATTATTAACAAATAATAAGTAGTTTTATTATTTATTAATAAATAACAATTAACTACTAATAAATTTTATAATACTGTATAATATATAGTTATATAACCCTAGCTCGCAGGGGTATATATAGGGATCTTCTCTTCTACTTAGCTTATAGTATTATAATTATACCTAGAGAGTATATATCTTACTCTATATTAAGGGGTTTTATAGTTATATAACCTTATTCTATATAGGACTATTATAGAGATCTTCTTTTCTTTCTCTATTTTAATCTAGCTTCTATAATTATTATTATTATAATTAAAAATATATATATTTACTTTATTTTTACTTTTATTAATAAAGCCTTATATATATATTTTTTATTTCTAATCTTTTTTATTCTATTATACTCTACTTTAGCTCTTATTAATAGAGCCCTATATTTTTTCCATATAGTCTTAGTTTTTAATTTCTATTTTATTCTATGAATATCCTATTAATTAAAAGAAATATTATAATATTTTTTTATAAATTATAATATTAATTAGTCTTATAATATAATACTATAGATCTAGTAATCTCTATTATATTTTTAATTTAATATAAGAAGATTATTAATTAAATCTAATTAAAGGCCTGTTTATTAATAAATTAAATAATTTAAAATATTATTATTTTAAATTCTTAGAGTATAATACTTATAGCTACTATTTTATTTAATAATTACTTTAAGTTATATATTATATAATAATATATAAATATTATCTTATAATTAAAGATCTATATTATATTAATTTTAGAGATAATATTATTTAAGAGATATTTAAAAATTAATTATACTTATAATAATAATAAATATCTTCTAATTATTAAAAAAAAATTAGCTAATAGCTACTTAAAGATTACTATAATTATTATATTATAATATAATATCTAACTAATATAGCTAATAAGCTATTCTAAAAGTAGAATTATAATTAGATATATATTTAATTATATAAAGATTTCTTATTTTAATAATAGTAAGTATATTTTTAATTATAAAGAATATAAAGAGACTAGTAAATAGCTATATAAGTATTAAGGGTTATATAGTTATATAACCCTAGCCTATAGGGCTATTCCTATAGAGCTCTTCTCTTCTTTCCCTATTTTAGCTTAGCTAGATTATTATTATTATATCTAAGAATACTATATATTTATTTTATTTTATTTTTACTTATAGAGCCTTATATCTATCTTTTTTAATTTTAATCTCTTATATTAGTTCTATTATAATAAGCTATCTAAGATAGTAATATATATTATATTATTATATATCTAATAAATTATAAGAATTAGTTATATTATTTATATTATTAATTAGTTTAAGAATTTCTATTAAATTATAAAAGAATTATTAAATTAAATAAATAAAGAAATTGAATTTAATAATAATTAATTATAATTTATTATAAACTTAAGTTATATCTTATAATAAACTAGGTTCCTATAGTTAGTAAGAATAAGTAATTCCTAACATATAAACCTAGGGTTTATTTCTTAAATAGTAGTAAATAATTACTAATAAAACTCTTTAAATATTTAGTAAATATCTAGATTCTAATCTATATTAAAATATAATATTATATTAATAATTAGTTATTTAAAACTATTTAAATAAATATTTTAAATAAATTTTTATATATCTAATTATTCTATAAGCTTATTTAAGCTTACTTTATAAAAGTAAGTTACTATTATATATATTTATATAGCTTATTTTTAACTTATTTTTCTAAAGTAAGTCCTATTTATAATTAGTTTAAATAGAATTATTATATTTTATTAGATATTTAATCTATTCAAGCTATTATTAGATTATAATATAATATTTTTTTTATAGATTTTATTCTTAAGACTAGCCCTTTAGCTATATATAAGTCCTAGGGCCCTTTTATTATATTAAATAAGTAATTTCTTCTTATAATTTTTATTATATCTAATTATATATTAAAATCTAGATTTAAATTTTATTTTATTTAAAACTATTATTTTTATATAGATTTTATTTATACTTTTAATTTTAAAGTAGCTTCTTATTTTTATTATTTAAATAAAAAGATTTATTATTTTAATATAAAAAATAGTAATATTTATATTTATTATTATTCTTTAGATTATTCTTATAATAATTTTTTTATTTTAATATTTTTTTATAAATATTATATTTTATATTATAATTTATTATCTAATATAATTAATTAATTATATTATAAAAGAGCTAAAATATTTAAAATATTAAAAAGAGTTTAAAGAAAAAGTTTTATTTAAATAATAGTAAAAGCTTAATAAAGTATTTATTTAATTAAAGTAATTATAAAAATTATATTATTTATTTTATAATTATAGAATTAAAATAGTATATTATAGTTTAAATACTAATAAAATAGAAGAATTAGATTATAGGAATAAAAAGAACTATTAGGCTAAGTTTAATTATATATAATATAAAGAAATATAACTTTTTTATAAAATATAATCTATTAATAATATTAATATTTCTAAATTCTCTTCCTTTAATTTATTAATATTTCTATCTTCTAATAAAATTCTATTAAAGGTATTTAAAAGTATTTTAAATTTTTAATAGATTTCTAGATATTTTTAATATTATTATAATTTTTCTATTTTATAAAATATTTTAATATTTATATTTTTTTATTATATTTAATTTAAAGTATTTATTTTATTTTATATTTAAATTCTTTACCTTTAATAATAATTTAATTATAAATAATTTTATTTATTTTTTAATTTACTATTACTTTTTTAAATAATAAAATATAAAAAACTAAATATATATTTTATTTTTTTTATTTTTTTTATATTAAAAAATTAAATTTATAATTAATTTTTTTAATTTACTTTAAAATTTTATATAATTTAAATTTCTTAAAATTAAGTTTATTATTTAGTCTATTTATTTTAATATTTACTTATTTATTATTCTAAATATATTAAAATAAATAGATTATATTTCCTTTTTAAAAAATTAATTTTTTAATTCTTTTATAATTAGTAAATTTAATTATTTATTAATATATAAATTTAAATTATATTTTTAATTTTTTATATAATTTTTTTAATTAATTTATTATAATAATAGCTTTTTTTATATTTTTATCTAATAGTAATAGTTAAAATATTTCTAATTTAAATCTATAATTTATATAAAATAATAATTTTCCTATTAATTCTATTAATATACTATTATATAAGATTTATATAATTAGTAAATATTTAATTTAATTATTTTATTTAAAATTAATATAATAGTAGAGATATATTTTAATAATTTAATTAATTCTTTCTATTTATTTATCTATTTATAAATAATAGATAGTATTAATTTTATAATTTAATTTAAATCTAGCTATAAGTAATTATTAAAACTTTAAAATAAATATTATTTCTCTATTTAAAATAATTTTATTTAATAATTTATAATTAATATAAATATATCTTTAAAATTAATAGATTAAATCTTTAATTATATTTATTTTTTTTATTAAAATAAAATAATTTATTTTTATTAATTAATTAATTATAATAAAAATATTATTTTAAATATTTTTTATTATTAAATTTTTTAATAGTAGAAGCTTAATAATATAATTAAATAAGATTAATTTCTAGAGCTATATTAAAATTTATAAAAATTATAATTTTTTATAAAAGAAATAATATTCTATTTTTATTTATTTATATATAATATATTCTAAAATAACTTTTTAAATTATTTTTTAATACTATTAAATTTATAGTATTATTAAACTTATTAAATAGTTTTTTTATCTTTTAATATCTATAAATTAAATATTTATAGATTATTTTAATTATTTTTTTCTATAATTTTTTTAATATTTAAATAAAATTATTAAATATAGAGTATTTTTATTTTATTAAAATATTATTTAAAAACTATTCTTTAATTTAATTTCTAATATATTTCTTAATTTTATTAATAATTAGATTATATTTTTTAATTTTAAATATAATATTTAATATTTTTTATATTAAATTTCTTTTTTTATTATATTATAATATTTATATTTATATATCTTAGATTTTATTATAGATTTAGGCTATATCTAATCCCTATCTCTATAAGAAGCTCTATAGGCCTTATATAGCTAGTTAAACTTATAGCTATTAGTAAATTTAATTTATATCCTTTTATTATTTATAATATAATTAGTAAGTAGTAACCCTATTAGAGAATAATAGTACTAGCTATTACTAGAGCCCTCTAAGCTACTCTCTTATAATTAAACTTATTATTAAAAAGGTCTTAGATTTAAATCTAGATTAGGGATTCTATTTCTAGACTTATAGGGGTATTATATTTATAAAGTATAAGATATAGGGGTAGGTAGAAGCTAGGGGGTATAAGATAAGGCCTATAAGAGAGAGAAGGGAGGTATATTATAGATTTAGATTATATCTAATCCCTATTTCTATAGGAAGCTCTATAGGCCTTATATAGCTAGTTAAACTTATAGCTATTAGTAAGTTTAATTTATATTCTTTTACTATTTATAATATAATTAGTAAGTAATAATCCTATTAGAGAATAGTAATACTAGCTATTACTAGAGCCCTCTAGGCTACTCTCTTATAGATTTTTTAAAAATAGTCTAGTTTTTAGCTAAATATATTAGCTTTATTATTTTTTTTTCTTATAATATTTAATAATTAGATTAAATTTTAAAAAAATATTTATAGTATTTAATTTATTATTTTAAAAATTCTTATATTATAATAAAATATATAATATTTTTATAATCTATAAGAATTATTATAAAAAATTTATTTCTTTAATACTAATTTTTTTAATATTTTTTATTAAATATAATATAAATTACTTTAAATATTTTATTATAAATAGAATATTATAATTCTAATTTATATAATTTCTTTAAAATATATATAATTAATTATAATTTTCTTTTTTTATTTAATTAATTTAATACTCTTCCTATAATATAATCTAATATATTAATTTTAATAATAATTAATTTTTTAAAATTAAATATAATAAATATTAGATTATTAGTTAGAGTTTCTTTTAATATATTAAATATCTCTTATTTATTAAATATCTATAAGAATTTTTTTTTATAAATTCTATAAGAAATATAATAATTTTTATAAAATTTTATATAAATTATCTATAATAGTTTACTAATTTAAAGAGACTTTAAATTTCTTTTATATTTTTTAATAGTTATTAATTACTAATAGCTTTAAATTTTTCTAAATCTATATATATTTCTCTAAATATAATAATATATTCTAGAAATATAACCTTTTATTAATAGAATTAGTATTTCTTTAATTCTATTAGTAAATTTTTTTTAATATTTTTAATATAAAAGTAATATATTTCTTATATTCTTTAAGAATTTCTAAAAAAATAAAAATATTATTAAAATAAATAATAATAAATATATTAAGGAATTCTTTTAATATATAATTAATTATTTTTTAAAATATTATAAATATATTAATTAATTTAAAAGATATTATTAAATATTTAAATAATCTATAATATATTTAAAATACTATTTTTTATTTATCTTTTAGTTTAATATAAATAAAATTATAAGCTTCTTTAAAATTAAATATTATAAATTATTTTATTTTAAATAATTAATCTCTAATTTCTAAAATAAATAATAGAAATATAATATTTTTTTTTATAATTTTATTAGATTTATAATAATCTATAATAAATTATAATTTATTATTTTTCTTTAATATAAATATTATAAAATATTATATTAAGGATTTTAATAGTTTAATATATATTTTTTTATAATTAATTATTTAACTATTCTTTTAATATTTTAAATTTATTTTAATTAAAATTATAAATTTTATAAAAGGTTAGGTTTTTTCTATTTTTTAATTTTATTTTATAATTTTATTTTATATTTAAGGGTAATTCTATTTTAAAATTTTTTTTAAATATCTTTCTAAATTTATAGTATTTTTAGAATATATTAGTTATTTTATTATTCTTTAATTTAATTTCTTTTATTTATTTTAATATAATATTAATAAATTATAAATCTTAAATAATTATATTTAATATTTTCTTAATCTATTTTTATAGATATTTTTATTTTTTTCTATAATATTATAATATAATATTTTTATTTTTATTAAATTTAACTTTTTTTTATTTTTCTAGTATTCTTTTAATTCTTTTTTATAGTAATTCTATTATAGGTAGTTATATTATTCCTATAGTTAATATAATAGCTTATAATATTTAGACTAGGGATATTATAATATTTAATTATTTATTTTAATTTAATTATTATTTTATTTCTTTTATTTTATTAATTAATTAAATATAAATTTATTATTTTATATAATCTCTCTTTTAATTAATAATTAAATTATATATTTTAAGCTAATTATAATCTAAGAGAAAATTATATTTTTTAATATTAATAATATTAAACTAATATAAATTAATAAAATTATAAAAATTAAATTTAAAATAATTAATTTTATAATTAATTATTTTATTATTATATTAAAAACTTTTAATTTTTAATATTTAAAAATATATATATAATATTCTTTTAATTATTTAATAACTATAAGTAATTTATTAATTAAAATATAATATAACTAACTATTACTCTATTATTAATATAAATTATAATAGAATATTTTTATAACTATCTTTTAATAAGAAATTTATTTTATTAATTAATATCTTTTTTTATAGAATTAAAATTATATATAATTATATTATTAATATTATTATAATAATTATAATATTTTTTAATATTTTTTTATAAGTAATTTATATTTTTATCTTATTAAAGTTTAATTTTTTAAATATTCTAAAATAAATATTATTTAAATATATATTAATTTATATAAATTTTAGAATTCTAATATTATATTTTATATATTAATAATATTCTTTCTTTAATATATATCTATTAATTAACTTATAGTATTTTTTAAAGTTTTTTTAATTAATTTTTAGATTTTAATTATTAGATTAATATTTTCCTATATAATTCTTAAAATTATATTTTTATTATATTAGATTTAATATAATAATTTATAATAAAAATTATTAATTTTTATATTTTATATAATTAGTAATATTATAAAATATAAATTTCTTTTAATTATATATTAATAGATTATAATAATTATATTATTTAATTATTTTTTATTAGAGGTATTTTTTATAGAAAAATTTTTAATATTTAATTAGATTATTTTTCCTATAGTCTTATATAAACTATTCTTTCTAAGCTTTTTTTTCTATTACTTTAGGAATTTTATAAAATATTTCTATAATTAATTATTTTTATAGGCTTTAATTATTTATTTTTTTAATTTTTATAAATTTAATATTTTTAAAATATTAAAATTTTTAAAGAAATTTATTTTTTCTTAAAATTCTCTTTTTTATTAGAAATTCTTATTTTTATTATTATTTTTATTTTTTAATTTTTAAATAATTTTTTCTTTAAATTATAAATTAAAATAAAATTTATTAATAAATTATACTATTTTAAAATCTAAAAAATTACTATTATTATATTTATAATTATTAGATTATATAAAATAAATAAATATATTAAATTATTTTTATTTTATAATATTAATAATTTTTTTCTTTTATAATTTTAAAATAAATATTTATTTTTTAATATTATTTTTCTTTAAGCTATAATAGAATTTTTTAATATATTCTTTTTTTTATAATTATAATATTTAATATTCTATTATTTTTATTTTTTCTATTAATAATATATAAATCTATTAATTTAAATATTCTATTATTATTTAAAATAATATTTTATTTTATTTTTAATTTATAAAATATTTTTATTAAAAAGGCTTATTATAGTTTTATTTTTATATATTTTATATTTTTTAATATTTATATAAGTAATTATTAATTTATATTTTTTTTTAATAAATTCTTTAAAAATATTAAAAAAATTATTTTATATAAATTTATTTTTTATTTTAATTTTTAATTTCTAATAATAGAATACTCTTTATAAGGTATTATTTATATTTATTTTAATATTAATTTAAATAAATTCTATAATAAATTTTAAATATAATCTTTTTTATTTAAAATTTAAAAATTAATTCTTAGCTTTTTTTTTATTAATTATTTTATAAATTTTATTAATTATATTTTTAAAATTATTATAATTATTATATATATTAATAGTAGCTCTTTTTTATACTTTTATATTATTTATAATAGCTTTAAAGTTTTATTAGAATAGCTTAAATTAATTTTTAATTATTTTTTTAAATTTTAAAATTATAATATTAACTTTTATTATATTATTAGCTATTATTATTTAAAAAAAATTAAAAATATATTTTTATATTTATAAAAAAAACTTTAATTTTCTTTATATTTCTATTATATATAGCTAATATAAGTAATTTAATAATTTCTTTATATTATTTTTTTATAGTATTTTAATTTATTATATTAATTATTAATATAATTATTTATTTTTATATATTTAAATAATTATTTAAATTATTAATAATAATAGCTTATTAATTAATAAATTTTTAATTTATAATTTTTTAATAGATTATTTAAATAATAATTCTATTTAATATTTAAATTCTTATTATTATATTATTTAGATTTATAATTTAAAAATTTTATAATAAATTAATAAAATTTATTTATTATTATTTTTAATTATTTCTATTTTTATTAGTCTTTTAAATTAATATTATATTATTACTATTTATATTACTATTTAAAATTTAATAGCTTATAAAATACTTTATTAAATACTATCTAAAAATCTAAAATAACTATTTAAATAAAAGTTATTAATATATAATAAATTAGATTTCTATAATTAATAAAAATAAATAATTCTTAAAATATAAATCTAAAATTTAAAAATTTATATTAATAAATAAATTAAATTAATTTTTTAAATAGTAATAAATAATTATTAATAAAACTCTTTAAATATTTAATAAATATTTAAATTTTAATTTATATTAAAGTATAATATTATATTAATAATTAGCTATTTAAAACTATTTAAATAAATATTTTAAATAAATTCTTATATATTTAGTTATTCTATAAGCTTATTTAAGCTTATTTTCTAAAAGTAAGTTATTATTATATATATTTATATAGCTTACTCTTAGCTTACTTTTCTAAAGTAAGTCCTATCTATAATTAGTCTACGTAGAATTACTATATTCTATTGGGTGCCTAATCCACTTAGGCTATTATTAGGTTGTGATATATCTAGATTATAATAGAGCTAGCTCTAGACTATATTTAGATTATATATAGCCTAAATATAGTCTAAATCTATTTAAATATATAAAATAAGTAAATTATATATAATTAAAAACTCTTCAAAAGCTTCTAGTAATTTCTAGATTGCCCCTATAGCTCTAAAACCTATAATAAATTAATAAAAATATTAGTATTAGACTCCCTAGGATTAGTTACCCCCTATTATAATAATATACTAATTATAGAATAATATTAATAGTAATATAAAAGAAGAAGAAATTCTAATAGTAATAGATAGTAATTATATAAGCCTTATATAGAATATTTATTATTTAAATATAAAAGTTAGAAAACTTATATAATAATTTTTAAATAATAATAATTTAATAAATATTCTAAAAGATAATATTTTTTTAAAAAAAATATAATATATATTAAAATTATAAAGTTATTTCTTATATAATATTTTAAGAGTATAATATATTATTTAAATTATTTTATTATAATAGTAATATATAATTATATTATTTATATTAATATTTTTTAACTATAATAAAATAAAAAATTATATAATATTATAAAATAAATTATTAAAGAAAAAAGATTTATAAATTAGCTAATTTAAATAATAATAATATTTTTAAATTAAAATATATTAATTCCTTTTTAAAAATAATTTTAATAGAATAAAATAAAAAAATATTTAATTTAATAATTATTAAAATTTTTAAAAATTATATTTTTTAAATATATTATAAAAGCTATTAATATTATTATTAATTTTAATATAGTTATAATTATAAAATAGCCTTATAATAGGGATATAATAATAATATTCTAAGATTTAATTAAAAAATATTAATATAATATAATTATTATATAAATTTTAAATAATAATAATAATAATAAATTTATTTTTTTATAAAATAAAATTAATAAGAAGCTTAAAGCTAAGCTAGAAAAAATAATTTAAATTAATATTATTAAAAATAATAGTCTAATAGAATTATTATGGAATTATTATAAATATAACTCTTATAATAAATATAAATAAGATTATATAAATTAATTAGCTTTATAATTAAATGCTTATTTTTAATTTATATTTACTTAATATTAAGCTCCTTATTAAAAATATATAGCTAAGATAATATATTATAATTACTTTTAAATAGGCTATATAGCTAAATCTTATAAAATAAAATTAAAAGATAATTAATATAAGGCAATTTTATATTAAAATAAAGAATATATAATATAAATATTTAAATTACTTTCCCTATAGTAGACTATATTTAACCTAAAGTTAAATTATTTAAAAATCTAAAATAAAATATAATATATCTAAAAGATATATATTTAATATTTTAAATATTTTATAAATTATAAATATATTATTATTACTCTAATTCTATAGCTATTATATAATAAATAGAGATTATAACTTTAAATTAATTAATTAGAAAAAGATACTCTAAAAGAATAGAAATATATATTATATAACTATTTAAAATAATTATAAATAAATTTATATAGAATCTATTTAATTTTAAAAAAGCTATTCTAAGTATTAGATAAAGTTTCTATAAACCCTCTATAAAAATAATAAGAGTTCTTTAATAAAATATAATAAGATATCTTAATTAGTTTTTTAATTAATAATTATTAAAGATTTATTTATTCTACTAGAAGAATTATATAATAATAGAAATTTATATATAAATAGAGAGTAAATTATTTAAATACTATTTAATTATTAATATATATTTAATATATATTTAATATAGATTTAATATAGATTTAATTTTATATTTACTTATATTAAATAGAGCTATAATAAACTAGGTTCCTATAGTTAATAAGAATAATAATTCCTAAGGGATAAACCTAAGATTTATAGGTTTATATTAGTAGATATATTAGATTAAATAGATAGATAGTTAATATTATTAGGTTATAATAAGAGCTATAATAGAGATATAAATTAATAAAATTAAAATAAAAGATAATTAATTATAACATTAAATAATAAAAATAATAATATAATAATTAAATAAAAATAAGATAAATATAAGAAAAAATATAAATTATAAATAAAATAAAATATTTAATTTTCTTAAATTATATATAAGCTCTATATAAAATTTTAAATAAATCTCTAAAAGCTTTAATTAATAAATATATTTAAAATTTATTATAATAATTAATAAAATATAATAACTATTATAAATAAAAGTAAAAAAAATAAAATTAACTTTAAATTATAATAGAGAAATAAGATATATTATAAGTCTAAGGTATACTTAGATTATAATAGAGTTAGCTTTAGTATATATTTAGACTATATATAGCCGAAATATAGTCTAGATATATTAAAATATAAAATATAAATAAATTATATATAATTAAAGAGAATAGCCCTTTTTATCTCTAAAAATATTAATTTTATAATTAATATCTAATTATAGCTGCCCTAAGGCTAATTTATTATTTAATCTATTATATAATATCTCTTATATTAAGAGTTATATAATTAGTATAGATTATATAATTATATAACTCTAGCATATAGGGGCCTTATTATAGGGATCTTCTTTTCTTCTTTATTTTAATCTAGCTTTTAATATTAATATATTTAAAATATATATATATTTATTTTATTTTTATTTTTATTTATAGGGCTTTATATCTATCTCTTTAATTCTAATCTTTTATACTTATTCTATTATAATAACTACTTATAGAGCTATATTTTAAGAGTTTTTAGTTCTATCTTTTAATTTAAGTTTTAATATTATTTTTATATTTAAAAATAAATATTTTTTACTTTAATTTCTATAAATAGAGCTTTCTATTTTCTCTAATATCTTTTAAAAAATATTTCTTTATTTAAATATATTAAAGATTCATTAATAATAGCTTCTAAAAATAATAGTTTATTTTAATAAGTATTTTTAATACTTTTTTATTTTTTATATTTTAAAAATAAAATAATTATTTATCTATTATAAAATTTAATAATATAATAGCCTATATTAAATTTTAATTTCTATCTAATATATTAAGTATATTTTAATTTAATTAGACTTTTAATATATTTTTTATTATAAATATTAATTTCTAAAAAAATAATTTAAAAGCTTTTATAAATATAAAATATTATAAAAAACTTTTAAAAATAAATCTTATATAATATTATAATATAATATAAAAATTAAGTAATAATAAGTTTATATAATTTTATTAATAGTAAATTAAGTAATTATATAATTATATAATTAATAATTTTAGATTTATATAGAAGACTAATATATTAAAAATTTAAAATTTAAAATATATAATCTATTTATTTATATATATAGCTATATCTTATATATTTCTATTAAGCATTATATAATCAAGTAGCCCTTTTAGATATATATATATCACAACCTAATAGATCAAGTGCTAATAGAATATTATAACTCCGCCTAGGCTGATTATAGGAAGGACCCACTTTTAAAAAGTAAGTTAGAAGTAAGTTATATTATACTTATAATAGTAACTTACTTCTAGAAAGTAAGCCTAAGTAAGCTTTATAGGATAACTAGATATATAAGGATTTATTTATATCTCTTATTTAAATAAGTTTAGATAGCTAGTTATTAATCCCCTTATAGTAATAAGATTAGATTTAGCTACTATATCTATAAGCTATATAACTATCAATAAGACTGCCTATATATTAACCTAACCTTCTGCTAATATAAACCCCTAAACTAAAAGTTTATCCCTTAGGAAATATTTATTCTTACTAATTATAGGAACCCGGTTTATTATAATATATAAATAAGCTATATATAGAGTACTTATAGTTTAAGAAAATAAGAAATAAAAGCTTTTATAAAATAATAATATATTAAAATAAAATAAGATAAAATAAACTAAAGATTATTATTTCTAGTTATATAAGTAGTAAACTGATCTCTAATTCAGCTATATATTCTAATATATATAGTAATCTATAAGATCTATATTCATAGAGCTTAACCTGCATGGGCTACAATTTCACTCACTAGTTCACCTTTCTCTTCGCTATAATATGAACAGATCTGGGAAGGTAGTGGCACTTCCTTATAATCGTCCTCTGGCCCAGATAAAATGTTCAAGTTAATGCCAGAACATTTACTTGTGAATAGCTTAGTGCTCAGGCTCTCTTTGCTCAGGTAGACCTGCGCGCTATCAATTTGATCCAACATAACTGTGGGCACTGTCCCAAGGACTTGAAGCGCGAAATTATTCGCCTTTACAACGTCCACTGTGGACACTAGTGTATCAACCACAAGAGAAAGCCTAGTTGAATTCTCCACGGTAACTTGGTTGGCCTTGCCCCTGATAATGATTGTCGTGTTGTTGCATCTGCTTATTAGTATAGAGTGAGTAAGAGAAGCCTCAATTTCCACTGGCTGCGGCTCCTTTTCATAATTTTCCTTTTACCAGTTAGCAGACGTCATCTTACTAAGTTGGGAGGGTTAGAAACGTACAACAGTCCATTTATGCCCTTCAAGTACTTTACTAGCCGGCTTTTTGACTCTCATGCTCTCCGGTTTAGGTTTCTTGCCCGGAACGGGGCTCTTTGCCCGAGAGGATTGATCGGCCACTGTAGACCCCGCGCGTAGAGACGGATTTTTGTGTGTCATTTCTGACCTATCCACTTTTCGTAGGCTTTTGGTCACATTTTCACCCTTATTAAGATCGGAAAATACGGCTCCAAACCCCCCTAGGGATGTCGCGCCAGATGGCTTTGTAGATTCAATTGGTACGTCCAATACTGGAGGCGGGCCTGGGGGTGGTGGTGGTGGTGGTGGTGCTACTGCTGCCGCCCCAGCAGGAGATGCTCTGCGTTCAATATGCTGCTGCGATGATTCACCGGTATTGAGTGTTTTCGCAACTTCCTCAGCTGGGTCCCCTCTTGGATTCCAGGTGACTCCAGAGGCATGATGCTGCTTGACGTAGTCACTCAAATCATGGAAAATCTGGTAGAAAGATTGTATCCATTCGACTTGCTTGGGATCTCTGCGATGGAGAAACATATCAGCGATTTGATCGAAGTCGTTGATACAGGTATTGGGCTTACTTGTCCTTTTGCTCCTTGAGAACCCTGTTTCCGAAGAACTGAGCGGCACTTAACGACTCTTCAATATGAGAGATTGGGCGGTGATCAACTGTTACCCAGCCTAATACCATGATACCATCTGCAACAGAGCTTAAGTGTGTATACATGGGGTCGGGGCGATTAGACTCCTTGAGATCAGTTGCCGCCATGAGCGCATCATTAATAGGCTTGAGCAAATTTTGGTACACAACTAAACTAGACCCTGATGTATCCGGCTTTGCCGCCTTCGTAGCGATAAGCAGAAATTTGCGTTGTTCTTGAAATCCCCTGCGGACCTCAAGAGCCTGAATGAGGTATAATCGTTAGCCTTGTATTCTATTCCCATAGATGTCGAGGGTGAGAATTAAATACTTGTTGCGCTACAACTCCCCCAAGCTCATTGCTGAGCTTAACATATTTTGCAACGCTAGTGTTGAGGAAGACATCAAAATCTTCTATGGATTCAGGCAATGACTCTCGAGTTTCTTTCAGAGCGGGTGGTAGTGGCTCTACAACGGTATCCGATAGAGGAGTTGCAGGTTGCCCAAGGCCAGGAACATCCTTGGGAAGTTCCGTTGAAGAAGCAATATCCTCAAGGCGCGAAGTTGCAGCTTCAAGTCTGTCACATAATCAGCAAATGTTGGCTGTCGGGCAGAACCTTGTAGTGCGCAGCCTATACCGCTTGATAAGAGTTGTTAGATTATGCATATGATTTTGAGCAGCCATGGCTAATTTATGATGCGCGTGTGCGATATGATTTCGGAAGGGCTGCTGTATCTTCCAATAAGTTGATGGTGAGTTAATCGACCGCCAAGGGCACTGCAAGGAAATGTAATCATCCGTGACTAGAATAACAGTGACGAACGGCGACTAGGAGTCGTAGCTCTCCTGAGGGTGGGTAGCTTCGCTCCCTAGCAATCAGGCACTTAAGTAATGACATTTACCAAGCCGAGCCAGCGGACTGCCTTTTGAGTCGGACTAGTGGGATTAGCGCGCCTCCCTCCCCCTAAATAGGGCACGCGGGTTTTCGCTATTCAATTATAACTAGTTTCCTTTGACTATTAAATTATTTAAGAAAAATACTATTTTATTATATAAGTTATTATAATAATATAAAGATTTAGATTAATAGAAAGGATTGAAATAGTTAGTCTATTAAATACTATATAATATAGAAATTAATATATAATATATAAATAATATTAATTAACTTATTTATATAATTAAAAGAATTTTCAATATATAAGAGATATTAGAGAATATATATATATATATATATATATATATATATATATATATAATTATAATTACTATCAATAGATAGATTTAATATTATATATACTATATATTTAATATAATATATATAGTATTATCTAATTTATCTTTTATATTTATATTAGTAAGGAAATAGATAAGTTAGATAAGCTAGAGAAGATAGGCCTTATAAGATAATTAAAATAAACTATAATAGATATTAAAATAATAATAAAATTCATTAAACTATTAATCTAAGAGCCTCTTCTTCTAATTTATTAGGATTATAAGAGAAGAGTAAAGAGATATAGAAGTAGTTATATATAGTAGACTACCCCCTTCTATATAGTTAGTAGAATATAACTATATTTACCTCTAATTATCCTATTTCTAATTAATAAGCCTTAGCCCTTTATATTATTTTAATCTAATAGTAATAAGCTTTTATATTACTATTATAGTTCTAGCTATATATTATAGATTCAGGCTTTGCCTATTCCTCTAGGCCTATCCTATAGGCCTTATATAGCTAGTTAAATAGGTTATAAGGGGCCTATTTAATGTATATTATTTTGCGCTATTTTGCGCATTTAAATAGGGCCTCTAAAGGGCTCTGAAGGCTATTGCGCTAGCTATCGCTTAGCCCCCCCTAGGGTTAGCCCTTCATAATATCTAATATTATTTAAATAGAGGAGTATTATAGTATTATAGGTTATTCTTATTATTATCTTAAAGCTTATTATCTCTATACTATCTAACCTACTTACTTTCTTACTAAGATAGATATAGTAAATAGATAAATTAAATTATTATAATAAACCGGGTTCCTATAGTTAGTAAGAATAGATAATTCCTAAGGGATAAACCTAAGGTTTATAGATTTATATTAGTAGATAGATTAGATTAGTTTCTTAGATAGTAGTAAATAATTACTAGTAAGGCTTTTTAATTATTTAATAGATATCTAGATTCTAATTTATATTAAAATATAGTATTATATTAATAATTAGCTATTTAAAATTATTTAAATAAATATTATAAATATAAGCTTATATATTTAATTATTTTAATATTCTTAATATATTTAATTATTAAATTTATTAAGTTATTTTTAATTTATTTAATAGTTAAGTTTATTAAATAGCTTTTAATTAGCTAAATAATTTAATATTTATTTAATTATATTTTTAAGGGTAGTCTATTAATATAACTATAAGATTAGATTATAATATAATATTCTCTTTCTATTAATTTTATTTTTAAGATTTTATTTATTTTATTAAAATCCTATAAATCCCTTACTTCCTTTATAAATATTCTTATATCTATATATTCTTTTCTTTTTATATTAATTATAATAGTTAGTAATAAATATAAATATTCTAAATTTTCCTAGATATTTTAATAATAGGCTCTAGAATAATTAATCTTATTTAAGCTAATAGTTATAAAGCCTTATAGATACTATAAGAAATATAATTATTAGTATTTTATATTTAAAACTAATTCTTTTTATTATTTAAATTATATTTATTTTTAGTAATCTAGCTATAAAGTCTTTAATTTATTAGTATTTTAATTTTATTATATAGCTAATAAAAGAGCTAATTTTAACTTTAAATTAAAAAAAATTAAAAAAATTTAGCTTAAAGTAAATATATATATTAAATATCTTTATATATAAAAGAAAGAATAGTTTAAAAAAATATAGAGGGCTATTATCTATAGAATTAATAATTTAAAAGAATTAAAGTAAGTAGAGAAGGTAAAGTATAAGATAATAGAGGCTATAGATAAAATAGAAGTATTTATATCTAATCTAATATATTCTAATATTTTATTTTCTTTTATTAATTTTATTAATTAGTTTTAATTTCTATTAGATCTTTTACTATTAATTTTTATAAGTTTAGCTATTAGTAAAATTTATTAATTAGAGTTTTTAAATTTTTTAAATTTTTAATAGATTTTTATATATTTCTAATATTATTATAGTTTTTCTATTTTATAAAATATTTAGATATTTATATTTCTTTATTAAATTTAATTTAAAGTATTTATTCTATTTTATATTTAAATTTTTTACTTTTAATTATAATTTTATTATAAATAATTTTATCTATTTTTTAATCTACTATTATTTTTTTAAGTAATAAAATATAAAAAATTAAATATATATTTTATTTTTATTATTCTTTTTATATTAGAAAATTAAATTTATAATTAATTTTTCTAATTTACTTTAAAACTTTATATAATTTAAGTTTTTTAAAATTAAATTTATTATTTAGCCTATTTATTTTAATATTTATTTATTTATTATTCTAAGTATATTAGAATAAATAGATTATATCTTTTTCTTAAAAAATTAATTTTTTAATTTTTTTTTAATTTATATATTTAATTATTTTTTATTATATAAATTTAAATTATACTTTTAATTTTTTATATAATTTCTTTAATTAATCTATTATAATAATAGCTTTTTTTATATTTTTATCTTATAGTAATAGTTAAAATACTTCTAATTTAAATCTATAATTTATATAGAATAGTAATTTTCCTATTAATTCTATTAGTATACTATTATATAAGATTTATACTATTAGTAGATATTTAATTTAATTATTTTATTTAAAGTTAATATAATAATAAAAATATATTTTAATAATTTAATTAATTCTTTCTATTTATTTATTTATTTATAGATAATAGATAATACTAATTTTATAATTTAATCTAAATCTAGCTATAAGTAATTATTAGAACTTAGAGATAAATATTATTCTTCTATTTAAAATAATTTTATTTAATAATCTATAATTAATATAAATATATCTTTAAAATTAATAGATTAAATCTTTAGCTATATTATTTTCCTTTATTAGAATAAAATAGCTTATTTTTATTAATTAATTAATTATAATAAAAATATTATTTTAAATATTTTTTATTATTAATTTTTTTAAAAGTAAAAGCTTAATAATATAATTAAATAAGATTAATTTCTAGGGTTATATTAGAATCTATAAGAATTATAACTTTCTATAAGAAAGGTAGTATTTTATTTTTATTTATCTATATATAATATATTCTAAAATAACTTTTTAAATTATTTTCTTAATATTATTAAATTTATAGTATTATTAAACTTATTAAATAATTTTTTTAATTTCTTAATATTTATAGATTAAATATTTATAGATTATTTTAATTACTTTTTTTTATAATTTCTCTAATATTTAAATAAGATTATTAAATATAGAATATTCTTATTCTATTAAAATATTATCTAAGAACTATTCTTTAATTTAATTTCTAATATATTTTTTAATTTTATTAATAATTAGATTATATTTTTTAATTTTAAATATAATATTTAATATTTTTAATATTAAATTTCTTTTTTTATTATATTATAATATTTATATTTATATATTTTAAATTTCTTAGAAATAATTTAATTTTTAATTAAATATATTAATTTTATTATTTTCTTTTTTTTATAATATTTAATAATTAGATTAAATTTTAAAAGATATTTATAATATTTAATTTATTATTATAAAAGTTCTTATATTATAATAAAATATATAATATTTTTATAATCTATAAGAATTATTATAAGAAATTTACTTTTTTAATAATAGTTTCTCTAATATTTCTTATTAAATATTATATAAATTATTTTAAATTTTTTATTATAAATAGAATATTATAATTTTAATTTATATAGTTTTTCTAAAAAGTAAATAATTAATTATAATTTTCTTTTTTTATTTAATTAATTTAATATTCCTTTTATAATATAATTTAATATATTAATTTTAATAGTAATTAATTTTTTAAGATTAAATATAATAAATATTAGATTATTAATTAAAGCTTCTTTTAATATATTAAATATTTATTATTTATTAAATATCTATAAGAATTTCTTTTTTTTTTTATAAATTTTATAAAAAATATAGTAATTTTTATAAAGTTTTATATAAATTATTTATAATAATTTACTAATTCTAAGAAACTCTAGATTTCTTTTATATTTTTTAATAGTTATTAATTACTAATAGCTTTAAGTTTTTTTAAATTTATATATATTTCTTTAAATATAATAATATATTCTAAAAATATAATTTTTTATTAGTAAAATTAATATTTCTTTAATTTTATTAATATATTTACTTTTTTTAATATTTCTAATATAAAAGTAATATATTTTTTATATTTTTTAAGAGTTTCTAAAAAAATAAAAATATTATTAAATAAATAATAATAAATATATTAAGGAATTTCTTTAATATATAGTTAATTATTTTTTAGAATATTATAAATATATTAATTAATTTAAAAGATATTATTAAATATTTAAATAATTTATAATATATTTTAAATATTATTTTCTATTTATCTTTTAATTTAATATAAATAAAATTATAGATTTTTTTAAAATTAAATACTATAAATTATTTTACTTTAAATAGTTAGTCTTTAATTTCTAAAATAAATAATAAAAATATAATATCTTTCTTTATAATTTTATTAAACTTATAGTAATTAATTATAAATTATAATTTACTATTTTTCTTTAATATAAATATTATAGGATATTTTACTAAGGATTTTAATAATCTAATATATTTTTTTTATAATTAGTTATTTAACTATTCTCTTAGTATTTTAAGTTTATTTTAATTAAAATTATAGATCTTATAGAAAGTTAGATTCTTTCTATTTTATAATTTTATTTTATAATCCTATTTTATATTTAAGGGTAATTCTATTTTAAATTCTTCTTTAAATATTTTTTTAAATTTATAATATTTATAGAATATATTAGCTATTCTATTATTTTTTAATTCTATTTCTTTTATCTATTTTAATATAATATTAATAAATTATAATTCTTAAATAATTATATTTAATATTTTTTTAGTCTATTTCTATAGGCTTTTTTATTTTTTCTTATAGTATTATAATATAATATTTTTTTTATTAAATTTAATTTTTTTTTATTTTTCTAGTATTTTTTTAATTCTTTTTTATAGTATTTCTATTATAGGTAATTATATTATTCTATTAGTTAATATAATAGCTTATAGTACTTAGGCTAGGGATATTATAATATCTAATAGCTTATTTTAATTTAATTATTATTTTTATTTTTTTATTTTCTTATATAATTAAATATAAATTTACTATTTTATATAGCCTTTCTTTTAGTTAATAATTAGATTATATAATCTAAGTTAATTATAATCTAAAAGGAAATTATATTCTTTAATATTAATAATATTAAATTAATATAAATTAATAAAATTATAAAAATTAAATTTAAAATAATTAGTTTTATAATTAATTATTTTATTATTATATAAAAACTTTTAATTTTTAATATTTAAAAGTATATATAAAGTATTCTTTTAATTATTTAGTAATTATAAGTAATTTATTAATTAAAATATAATATAATTAACTATTATTCTACTATTAATATAAATTATAATAGAATATTCTTATAATTATTTTTTAATAAGAAATTTATTTTATTAATTAATATTTTTTTTATAGAATTAAAATTATATATAATTATATTATTAGTACTATTATAATAATTATAGCTATTTTTAATATTTTTTTTATAGGTAGCTTATATTTCTATATTATTAAAATTTAATTCTTTAAATATTTTAAAATAAATATTATCTAAATATATATTAATTTATATAAATTTTAAGACTTAAATATTATATTTTATATATTAATAATATTCTTTTTTAAATATATATCTATTAATTAGCTTATAGTATTTCTTAAGATTCTTTTAGCTAGCTTTTAGATTCTAACTATTAGATTAATATTCTCTTATATAATTCTTAAAATTATATTCTTATTATATTAGATTTAATATAGTAATTTATAGTAAAAATTATTATTTTTTATATTTTATATAATTAGTAATATTATAGAATATAAATTCCTTTTAATTATATATAATAGATTATAATAATTATATTATTTAGCTATTTTCTATTAGAGGTATTTCTTATAGAAGAATTCTTAATACTTAATTAAACTATTTTCCTTATAATTTTATATAAATTATTCTTTTTTTATTTTTTTTTCCTATTATTTTAGAAATTCTATAAAATATTTCTATAATTAGTTATTTTTATAAGCTTTAATTATTTATTTTTTTATTTTTTATAAATTTAAATTATTTAGAGTATTAAGATTTCTAGAGAATTCTATTTTTTCTTAAAATTCTTTTTTTTATTAAAAGTCTTTATTTTTATTATTATTTTTATTTTTTAATTTCTAAGTAATTTCTCCTTTAAATTAAAAATTAAAATAAAATATATTAATAAATTATATTATTTTAAAATCTAAAAGGCTATTATTATTATATTTATAATTATTAAATTATATAAAGTAAGTAAATATATTTAATTACTTTTATTTTATAATATTAATAATTTTCTTTTTTTATAATTTTAGAATAAATATCTATTTCTTAGTATTATCTTTCTTTAAATTATAATAGAATTTCTTAATATATTTTTTTTTTATAATTATAATATTTAATATTCTATTATTTTTATTTCTTTCTATTAATAATATTTAAATCTATTAATTCTAATATTTTATTATTACTTAAAGTAATATTTTTTTTTTTTAATTTATAAAATATTTTTATTAAAAAGGCTTATTATAATTTTATTTTTCTATATTTTATTTCTTTTAATATTTATATAAGTAATTATTAATTTATATTACTTTTCTAATAAGTTTTTTAAAAATATTAGAAAGATTATTTTATATAAGTTTATCTTTTACTTTAATTTTTAATTTCTAATAGTAGAATATTCTTTATAAAATATTATTTATATTTATTTTTATATTAATTTAAATAAATTTAATAATAAATTTTAAATATAATTTTTTTTATTTAAAATTTAAAAATTAATTTTTAGCTTTTTTTTTCTTATTAATTATTTTAAAAATTATTTTAATTATACTTTTAAAATTATTATAATTACTATATATATTAATAATAGCTTTTTTTTATACTTTTAGATTATTTATAGTAATTTTAAAGTCTTATTAGAATAGCTTAAATTAATTTTTTATTACTTTTTTAAATTTTAAGGCTATAATATTAACTTTTATTATATTATTAGCTATTATATTTAAAAAAAATTAGAAATATACTCTTATATTTATAAAAAAAGCTTTAATTTTTTTTATATTTCTATTATATATAGCTAATATAAATAGTTTAATAATTTCTTTTAGTTATTTTTCTATAGTATTTTAAATTATTATATTAGCTATTAGTATAATTATTTATTTTTATATATTTAAATAATTATTTAAATTATTAATAGTAATAATTTATTAATTAATAAATTTCTAATCTATAATCTTTTAATAAATTATTTAAATAATAATTCTATTTAATATTTAAACTCTTATTAATATATTATTTAAATCTATAATTTAAAAATTTTATAATAAATTAATAAAGCTTATTTATTATTATTTTTAATTATTTCTATTTTTATTAATATTTTAAATTAATATTATATTATTATTATTTAAATTACTATTTAAAATTTAATAGCTTATAAAATATTTTATTAAATACTATTTAAAAGTTTAAAATAACTATTTAAATAAGAATTATTAATATATAATAAATTAGATTCCTATAGTTAATAAGAATAGATAATTTCTAAGAGATAAATCTAAGATTTATAGATTTATATTAATAAATAGATTAGATTAATTTCTTAGATAATAATAAATAATTATTAATAAAGCTCTTTAATTATTTAATAGATATTTAAATTCTAATTTATATTAAAGTATAGTATTATATTAATAACTAGCTATTTAAAACTATTTAAATAAGTATTATAAATATAAGCTTATATATCTAATTATTCTAATATTCTTAATATATTTAATTATTAAGTTTATTAAGTTATTCTTAATCTACTTAATAATTAAATTTATTAAGTAGCTTTTAATTAGTTAAATAGTTTAATATTTATCTAATTATATTTTTAAGGGTGGCCTATTAATGCGACTATAAGGTTAGGTTATGATAATTATATAATATAAATTATATAAATTATATTATATATATTATATAATCTATATTACTTATACTATACTAAACTATATAAATCTTCTAAAATATATAGTATATATAGTATTAGACTACTTAATATTATAATATATAGTTTATCTTAATTATCTTATAAGGCTTATCTTTTCTAGGTTTTTTAACCTATCTTCTAATTAAAATATATATAATATATAAATAGATAAAATAGCACTATATAATCAATATTAAATATATTATATATATTATATTATATACTAGTATTTATAGTATTTAATCTATCTAACTATAGTAAAAATAGATTAGAATAAGAGATTAGAAATAATATATATATATATATATATATTCTTAGATATAATAATAATACTAGAAGCTAAATTAAGATAGGGGAAGAAGAGAAGATCTATTATAATATTAAGTAGTCTAGTATAGTATATATTATATATTTAGAAGGTTTATATAGTCTAATATAATATAAATAGTATAAATATTATAATATATATAGTATAATTTATACTATTTATTCTATATAATTTAATTTATTTATTTATTATATCTATTTTAATAAAAAGGTAGGTAAATTAGCTAGCTTAAAAGAAATAAGCTTTAAGATAATAATATAAATAACCTATAATAATTAATAGTAATTATTATATTAATCTATAATAACTATAAACTATATTAAACTATTTTTATTTAAATTTTTTCTTTTATTATAACTATAGAAATATTAAAATAAGTTAAATAATTAATATTATTTATTTAATTAGAATATCCTAATTTAATAAGATTAATAGAAAATAATATTAATTTAATTCTATAAATTATATAAGAATAAAAAATAAATATTAATACTAAAAGTATATATATTTATCTTATTAAATAGATAAAGGATAATAAAATATTAATATATAAATTTAAAAGTTTTTTTATTTAATAGAAATATTAAATTAATTAAATTAATATATTTAATTAAAAAAATAAATATATATTACTTTTCTTTTAATTAATTAATTTAAAAATATTAAATCTATTAATAAAGCTAGCTTAATTATTATAAATTATCTATAATAGAACTATTTCTATTTATTTATATTAAATAAATTCTCTTAATCTCTAAAATATATTCTAATTATAGGAATTATTAGATATAAATAGAAATTTTTATATTTTTTTTTTAATTTCTAATTTATTTAATTTTTAGAAAGAAAAGATTATTTTTATTAAATAAAATTTAAAAATAAAAAGAATTAATAACTATTATTAATTTCTATATTATTAATATTATAATTATTATTAGAATTAACTTTCTTTTATTTCTAAAAGAAAGAAAATATTTAAAGAAATATAAACTCTAAGATTATATAAAATAATTATTAATTTTTTAATTTCTTATTACTATTCATTAAAATTATAATATACTTTTAAATTTTAATATTAATATTAATATATAATTAAATAAATTTTATATTTAAAGGCTTTTAATATATTATAATATTTTTTCTTAATATAATTAATTCTTTTTTAATTAATTTTTTTTTAATTTAATTTCTATTTAATTTTCTATTTTAAAATATATTATTAATTCTATTATAAGTAAATATAGCTAATATAAATAATATATCTCTTTCTCTACTATTTCTAGCTCCTATAATTAATCTAATAGGTAAATAATTTAATTTTCTATTTAATTACCTATTATAATTATAATTTATTTAAATCTAAGAAAGAATTAAAAACTATTAGAAATTTAATTATATTAGATATTTTAATTTAAATATTAAAAATAATACTATTAGTAATAATACTATAATATAAAATTAAATAGATAATTTTATTAAAAGTATATATAATAATATTATTAATTTAGAAAAATAAAAATATATTTATTAAAATCTTTTATAATTATTAAAGAATATAATATTAGATTAATTTATTTTAATTTTATATTTAAAGGAGAAAACTCTAATAAAATTATTTATTAATAATTAGATTTTAATTCTTTAAAAATAATTCTATTTAAATTAAATTAATATCTTTTAAACTCTAAGTATTTTATATTATATAAAAGAGAATTATAAAAAAGAAATAGATATTAAAAAATAAATAATAAAATTCTTTTAAATTATATAAGTAATAGAATTTCTTATAATTAAATAATAATTTAATTAATTTTATTTATATTTTAATATTATTTTATATAAATTTATTTTTAAATTAAATATTAAAATAAATATAAATAAATATCTTAAATATATTAAAAAGAAATAATAGGCTAGATATATTAGCCTTAATATATTAAATAATAATTTTAATATAAATATATTAAAATAATAGTAATTACTTATTTTATTAGTAATAATTATATATATTATAGAATATAATATAAATATAGCTAATTTATAATTATTTTATTTTAATATTAGAAAAAATATATAAAAAGAATTCTTTAATATTTATTTATTTAATTAATAAATTAACTATTCTTTCTTTTAGAATAAGAGATATAATTAAATCTCTTATAGATAATATAGAGGCTAGAATTATTCTAATATCTAATAAAAAAGATTTTAAAGAAATAGATAATTCTATAATTACTAATTATAATAAGTCTTTTAATATTAATTTTAATATTAAATATTAAATTCTAATACTATAAATTTTAAAGAAAATAAGAAAGAAATCTATATTACTATTAATAATAGCTATACCCCTATAATTAAAAAGGATCTTAAATAATAAAATTATTAACTTATAAAAGAATTTAAATTTATTAATAATAATAAAGTATATATAGTAGAAAATAAAATTCTATCTATTTATATAATAATACTTAATATAATAATATAAATATCTCTAAAAATAAATCTTATTTATCCCTTTAAATTTAATTAGAAATAGATTCTAATATAGGAAATATATTCTATATATTAATATTATAAATATAATATAAATTTCCTATTAAAAAATAAGCTTATAATATATATCTATTTTAATATTTATATTCTATAAATAGACTAATCTCTTAGAGAATTAATAGAAATTATAATTAATATAATTAATAATATAAAAGAAAATATATATTTAATATTTTAATTAGAATAAATTATAAAAGCCTAATAATAATATAAAATAGTCTTAATATTATATTATAAATATATATAAATATAGCTTAAATTCTCCTTTAAAAGATTAATAATAATAGCTATAATAAATATAAAATATTTAAATATAATAGTAAATAAAAAATAGATAAAATAATATTTACTAAATATAATATTTTATTAATTAGAATAATCTAATATTATAAATATAATATAAGAGTAGATTATATTAATAATAAAAATAAAATTTAATTTTTATATAATTAGAGATAGATAAAATATATTTATAAATATTTATTTTTAAATTAAAATATAAATAAAATAAAATTTTAAATTAAATTTATTAATTAATATAAACTTTTTTAATAAATATATAATAAATATAATTATATTAAAAAGATATTTAATTATTAGATCTATATATTATATAATAATCCCTATTAAAATATATTATAAAATAAAGCTAATTATTATAATCTAATAATAATATAAGATATATATCTATAGATAAACTATAGATTAATAGGCTAATTAAAAGGGGATTACTTATAGAAATATAAGCTATCTCTAATAAATTATAAATACTAAAGTAAGCTACCCTAGAAGGATTATAATTAAGATTATAAGCCTTATAGAATAACTTATTATATAAGAATTATTTATTATATTTATTAGATAGAATTTAAATAATTAATTATTAATATAATACTATACTTTAATATAAATTAGAATCTAAATATCTATTAAATAATTAAAGAGCTTTATTAATAATTATTTACTATTACTTAAAAAATTAATCTAATCTCTTTACTAATATAAATCTATAAATCTTAGATTTATTTCTTAGAAATTATTTATTCTTATTAACTATAAGAATCTAATTTATTATATATTAATAATTCCTATTTAAATAATTATTTTAAATTCTTAAATAGTATTTAATAAAATATCTTATAAACTATTAAATTTTAAATAGTAATTTAAATAATAATAATATAATATTAATTTAAAATACTAATAAAAATAGAAATAATTAAAAATAGTAATAGGTAAATTTTATTAATTTATTATAAAATCTTTAAATTATAAATCTAAATAATATAATAGTAAGAGCTTAAATATTAAATAGAATTATTATTTAAATAGTCTATTAAAGAATTATAAATTAAAAATTTATTAATTAATAAATTATTATTATTAATAATTTAAATAACTATTTAAATATATAAAAATAAATAATTATATTAATAGCTAATATAATAATTTAAAATATTATAGAAAAATAATCTAAAGAAATTATTAAATTATCTATATTAGCTATATATAATAGAAATATAAAGAAAATTAAAATATTTCTTATAAATATAAGAGTATACTTTTAATTTTTTCTAAATATAATAGCTAATAATATAATAAAAATTAATATTATAGCTTTAAGATTTAAAAAGATAATTAAAAATTAGTTTAAATTATTCTAATAAGACTTTAAAGCTATTATAAATAATCTAAAAATATAAAAGAGAGCTACTATTAATATATATAATAATTATAATAATTTTAAAAGTATAATTAAAATAATTTTTAAAATAATTAATAAGAAAAAAAAAGCTAAAAATTAACTTTTAAATTTTAAATAAAAAGAATTATATTTAAAATTTATTATTAAATTTATTTAAATTAATATAAAAATAAATATAAATAATATCTTATAAAGAATACTCTACTATTAAAAATTAAAAATTAAAATAAAAGATAAATTTATATAAGATAATCTTTTTAATATCTTTAAAGAATTTATTAGAAAAGTAATATAGATTAATAATTACTTATATAAATATTAAAAGAAATAAAATATAGAAAAATAAAACTATAATAAGCTTTTTTAATAAGAATATTTTATAAATTAAAAAAAAAATATTACTTTAAGTAATAATAGAATATTAAAATTAATAGATTTAAATATTATTAATAGAAAGAAATAAAAATAATAGAATATTAAATATTATAATTATAAAAAAAAAAGATATATTAAGAAATTTTATTATAGCTTAAAGAAAGATAATATTAAAAAATAAATATTTATTTTAAAATTATAAGAAAAGAAAATTATTAATATTATAAAATAAAAATAATTAAATATATTTATTTACTTTATATAATTTAATAATTATAAATATAATAATAATAGTCTTTTAAATTCTAAAATAGTATAATTTATTAATATATTTTATTTTAACTTTTAATTTAAAGAAAAAATTATTTAAAAATTAGAAAATAAAAATAATAATAAAATTAAAAACTTTTAATAAAAAAGAAAATTTTAAAAAAAAATAAAATTCTCTAGAAATTTTAATACTCTAAATAATTTAAACTTATAAGAAATAAAAAAATAGATAATTAAAGCTTATAAAAATAACTAATTATAGAAATATTTTATAAATCTTTTAAAAGAATAAAAAGAAAAAATAAAAAAAAAATAATTTATATAAGATTATAAAAAAAATAATTTAATTAAATATTAAGAATTCTTTTATAAGAAATATCTCTAATAGAAAATAGCTAAATAATATAATTATTATAATCTATTAATATATAATTAGAAGGAATTTATATTTTATAATATTATTAATTATATAAAATATAAAAATTAATAATTCTTACTATAAATTATTATATTAAATCTAATATAATAAGAATATAATTTTAAGAATTATATAGGAGAATATTAATCTAATAGTTAAAATCTAAAAGCTAGCTAGAAAAATCTTAAAAAATATTATAAATTAATTAATAGATATATATCTAAAAAAGAATATTATTAATATATAAAATATAATATTTAAATTTTAAAATCTATATAAATTAATATATATTTAAATAATATTTATTTTAAAATATTTAAAGAATTAAATTTTAATAATATAGAAATATAAGCTATTTATAAAGAAAATATTAAAAATAACTATAATTATTATAATAATATTAATAATATAATTATATATAATTTTAATTTTATAGAAAAAAATACTAATAAATAAAATAAATTTCTTATTAAAAGATAGTTATAAGAATATTCTATTATAATTTATATTAATAGTAAAATAATAATTAGTTATATTATACTTTAATTAATAAACTATTTATAATTATTAAATAACTAAAAGAATACTCTATATATACTTTTAAATATTAAAAATTAAAAGTTCTTATATAATAATAGAATAATTAACTATAAGATTAATTATTTTAAGTTTAGCTTCTATAATTTTATTAATTTATATTAGTTTAATATTATTAATATTAAAAAATATAATTTCCTTTTAAATTATAATTAGCTTAAAATATATAATCTAATTATTAATTAAAAGAAAAACTATATAAAATAGTAAACTTATATTTAATTAAATAATAAAATAAGAAAATAGAAATAATAATTAAATTAAAATAAGCTATTAAATATTATAATATCTCTAGTCTAAGTATTATAAGCTATTATATTAACTAATAGAATAATATAACTATTTATAATAGAAATACTATAGAAAAAAAATTAAAGAAATATTAAAAAAATAAAAAAAGATTAAATTTAATAAAAATAAAGATATTATACTATAATATTATAAAAAGAGATAAAAAAGCCTATAAAAATAGATTAGAAAGATATTAAATATAATTATTTAAGAATTATAATTTATTAATATTATATTAAAATAAATAAAAGAAATAAAGCTAAAGAATAATAGAATAGCTAATATATTCTATAAATATTATAAATTTAGAAAGATATTTAGAAAAGAACTTAAAATAGAATTATCTTTAAATATAAAATAGAATTATAAAATAGAATTAAAAAATAAAAAGAATTTAATTTTCTATAAAATTTATAATCTTAATTAAAATAAATTTAAAATACTAAGAGAATAGCTAAATAATTAATTATAAAAAAAATATATTAGACTATTAAAATCCTTAATAAAATATTTTATAATATTTATATTAAAAAAAAAATAATAAATTATAACTTATAATTAACTACTATAAGCTTAATAAAATTATAAATAAAAATATTATATTTTTATTATTTATTTTAGAAATTAAAGACTAATTATTTAAAGTAAAATAATTTATAATATTTAATTTTAAAGAAGCTTATAATCTTATTTATATTAAATTAGAAAATAAATAGAAAATAATATTTAAAATATACTATAGATTATTTAAATATTTAATAATACTTTTTAAATTAATTAATATATCTATAATATTTTAAAAAATAATTAATTATATATTAAAAGAATTCCTTAATATATTTATTATTATTTACTTTAATAATATTTTTATTTTTTTAAAAATTCTTAAAGAATATAAAAAATATATTACTTTTATATTAGAAATACTAGAAAAAGTAAATCTACTAATAAAATTAAAGAAATATTAATTTTACTAATAAAAAGTTATATTTCTAGAATATATTATTATATTTAGAGAAATATATATAGATTTAGAAAAATTTAAAGCTATTAGTAATTAGTAATTACTAAAAAATATAAAAGAAATCTAAAGTTTCTTAGAATTAGTAAATTACTATAGATAATTTATATAAAACTTTATAAAAATTATTATATTTCTTATAGAATTTATAAAAAAGGAAAAAAAATTCTTATAGATATCTAATAAATAATAAGTATTTAATATATTAAAGAAAGCTTTAATTAATAATTTAATATTTATTATATTTAATCTTAAAAAACTAATTACTATTAAAATTAATATATTAGATTATATTATAAAAGGAATATTAAATTAATTAAATAAAAAAGGGAAATTATAATTAATTATTTATTTTTTAGAGAAATTATATAGATTAGAATTATAATATTTTATTTATAATAAGAAATTTAAAATAATTTATATAATATTTAATAAGAAATATTAAAAAAATTATTATTAAGGAAATAAATTTTCTATAATAATTCTTATAAATTATAGAAATATTATATACTTTACTATAATATAAAAATTTTTATAATAATAAATTAAATACTATAAATATCTTTTAGAGTTTAATTTAATTATTAAATATTATAAAAAAAAAGAAAATAATAGAGCTAATATATTTAGCTAAAAATTAGATTATTTCTAAAAAATCTAAGATATATAAATATAAATATTATAATATAATAAAAAAAGAAACTTAATATTAAAAATATTAAATATTATATTTAAAATTAAAAAAAATAATCTAATTATTAATAAAATTAAAAAATATATTAAAAATTAGATTAAAGAATAATTCTTAGATAATATTTTAATAGAATAAGAATATTCTATATTTAATAATTTTATTTAAATATTAAAGAAATTATAAAAGAAAGTAATTAAAATAATTTATAAATATCTAATTTATAGATATTAAAAAATTAGAAAAACTATCTAATAAATTTAATAATACTATAAGTTTAATAGTATTAAGAAAATAATTTAAAAGATTATTTTAGAATATATTATATATAGATAAATAAAAATAGAATATTACTTTTCTTATAGAAAATTATAATTCTTATAGATTCTAATATAGCTTTAGAAATTAATTTTATTTAATTATATTATTAAATTTCTATTTTTAAAAGAATTAATAATAAAAAATATTTAAAATAATATTTTTATTATAATTAATTAACTAATAAAAATAAATTATTTTATTCTAATAAAAAAAAATAATATAGCTAAAGATTTAATTTATTAGTTTTAAAGATATATTTATATTAATTATAGATTATTAAATAAAATTATTTTAAATAGAGGAATAATATTTATCTTTAAGTTTTAGTAATTACTTATAGCTAGACTTAGATTAAATTATAAAATTAATACTATCTATTATTTATAAATAAATAAATAGATAGAAAGAATTAATTAAATTATTAAAATATATTTTTATTATTATATTAACTTTAAATAGAATAATTAGATTAAATATCTACTAATAGTATAAATCTTATATAATAATATACTAATAGAATTAATAGAGAAATTATTATTTTATATAAATTATAGATTTAAATTAGAAATATTTTAACTATTATTATAAGATAAAAATATAAAAAAAGCTATTATTATAGTAAATTAATTAAAAAAACTATATAAAAAATTAAAAATATAATTTAAATTTATATAATAAAGAATAGTTAAATATATAAATTAAAAAAGAATTAAAAGACTAATTCTTTAAAAGGGAGATATAGTCTACCTATTCTAATATATTTAGAATAATAAATAAATAAATATTAAAATAAATAGGCTAAGTAATAAGCTTAATTTTAAGAAACTTAGATTATATAGAGTTTTAAAGTAAATTAGAAAAATTAATTATAAACTTAATCTTCTAATCTAAGAAAGATAATAAAAATAAAATATATATTTAATTTTTTATATCTTATTATTTAAGAAAGTAATAATAAATTAAGAAATAAATAAAATTATTTATAATAAAATTATTATTAAAAATAAAAAAAAAGAATATAAAGTTAAAGAAATACTTATTATATATTAGAACTCTAAAACTAATAAAATTAAATATTTTATTAAATAGAAAGAGTACTCTAAATTAGAAAATTTATAGGAATTAAAAGAATATTTTAATTCTTAGAAGCTAATATAAAAGTTTCTCTATTCTATAAGATTAATAGATTAAAGTCTATAAACTCTAGGCTAATATTAAGAGAGAACTAATTAATATTATTAGAAATCCCTATATATTAAAAATTATTTACTATACTATCTTCCTTATCTAACTTTTATATTCTATAGTAAATTAATTTACTATTCTACTTTTTTATCTTATTCTTTATATAATAAATATAAGCTAGATAGCTTATTATATTAGAAAGCTTAACTTATAAATTAGAAAGCTAAGATTAAAGAGACTCTAAGGCTTTACTTATAGTCTCTTCCTCTACTTCTAGCTTCTTTTACTAATCTAATATTCTTATGATTAAAAAGCTAGAATATTAGTAATATAATTAAATATAGGAATAGAGCTTATTTATAAGAAAAAGCTATTAGAACTCTATTATAAAAATAATTATATTTAATATATTTATAATAATAAAAAGAATTCTCTATTATTTAATAGGGAATCTTCTTCTAAAAATAATAAATATATAATATATTGAAATTAAAACTATAAAAAAGAATAAATAATATAAGAAAATTATATTTATAGATTTTATAAGGAATTAATTTAAATATTTAATTAGTTATTATACTATTATTTAAGGAAGTAAATTATAGATAATAGAAATAGAAAGAATAAATATACTTATAGATTATAAAGACTAATATATATTTAATCTTAAAGATAAGACTAATAGAAAGAGAGTATTATATTATAATCTAATAATAATATAAGATATATATCTATAGATAAACTATAGATTAATAGATTAATTAGAAGGGAATTACTTATAGAAATATAAGCTATCTCTAATAGATTATAAATATTAAAGTAAGCTACTCTAGAAGGATTATAATTGAGATTATAAGCCTTATAGAATAACTTATTATATAAGAACTATTTATTATATTTATTAAATAGAATTTAAATAGTTAGTTATTAATATAATATTATATTTTAATATAGATTAGAATCTAAATATCTATTAAATAATTAAAGAGCCTTACTAGTAATTATTTACTATTACTTAAGAAACTAATCTAATCTCTCTGCTAATATAAATCTATAAATCTTAGGTTTATCCCTTAGGAATTACTTATTCTTACTAACTATAGGAACCTAGTTTATTATACTAATATATTATTAAATATTAATAATTAAATTTATAATAATATCTTTTTAATTTATAATATAAATAGTAATATATTATAAATATTTAAAGAAATATAATTTATATAATATCTAATATATCTATTACTTTATATTATATTATCTTAGAGTAATAGATTATATTTATATTTTATAAATCTCTAAAATAGATCTAATAATTAATTAAATTATAGTAATTAATAATTTAAATAAATTAATATTTCTTTATAAATAATAAAAAATAAATATTTATAATAATTATAATAATAATAATTATTTATATTTTTTTAAAGTATAAATAGTAATATTTATTAAATAAACTTTAAATTACCTTAATAAATATATAATATTAATAATTCTTATATTATTTAATAAAAAAATATTAAATTAATAATAAATAAATTCTATAATAATACTAAATATTATTAAATATAGTAATATTAAATAATTATCTAATATAATTAAAAAAACTATTAGAAATAGTATTTATATTTATTTAATTAATCTTAAAGAAATAAATAAATTTTAATATATTATTAAATAATATAATATTTAATAAAATAAAAATATAATATTACTATTAGAAAATAAAAAAATATATATTAATTTAATTAATAATTAATAAAATTAAAAAATATTAATATAGATATATCCCTTAAATCTTAAAGATTAGAAATTCTTAGATATTTTAATAGATAATCTCTATATCTAGAGTAAAGCTAGCTAAATAAAATAACTAATTCTATTTATTTATTTAATTTTTATTATTTAATAAATAGTAAATAAATAATAAAAAGCTAAAATAGTTATTAATTTAAAATCCTTAAATAAGATTATTATATTAAATATTTATTCTATATTATTTTAAAAATAAATTATAGCCTTACTAAGAAATAAGAAATATATAATTATATTAAATATATTAACTTTCTTCTACTAGCTATTATTATAAGAAGATTATAAAAATTATATAATTTTAATTAATTCTTAAAGCTTTAAAATATTATATATTATTATTATAGACTTTAAAAATAGCCTAGCTTTTACTTAAAGATTTATAGATTAATAATTTTATCTATATTATAATTTTATTAAAGTATATATTAATAATATTATTATTTTAAGTAATAATTTTAAAGATTATTATAACTATTTAAATATTATCTTTAAACTCTTTAAAGACTTTTATTTAATAATCTCCTCTAAAAAATTATTTATTAATTATCTATTAGTAAATTTATTTAGCTTTTATATTAATATCTTTCATCTAATAATTATAATTAAATAGATTACTATATTAATAAAACTAATTATATCTATTAATCTTATTAATTTAGAAATTTATCTTAAAATAGCTATATTTCTTAGAAAATTTATATATAATTTTTAATATAAAGTATAACTATTAGAATAAAGAAAAATATAATTACTATTATAATTATATAATAAAAGTAAAAAAATAAATAAAATTAATAAAAAAGTAAAATATTTTAAATTTCTAAAAATTAAATTTATATTAATAATATAAGAAAAAAAATATTTATAATACTATAAGAGTATTTAATAAAAAAGCTATAATTCTATTATTATAATTTAAATAGACTATTATATTTTAAAATAAATATAAATAAAAGAAATATAAGAGCCTTTCTATTTTATATTAAAGGAAATTAATAAAATAAGATAATCCTATATAATAAAATATAATTAATTATATTTCTTAGTAAATAATTATCTAAATTAGAAATAAAATATAAACTAATAGAATTTAAATTTACTTATTTTATTTAATTATATAAATTACTAAGAATAATTATTTAATTTTTATAATTTCTTATATAAATATTAATAAATTATTTAATAATTAAAAGAATTTTAAAATATATAATAATAAAAATAATAAATCTACTTAAAATAAACCTTTAATTTATAATTATATTAATATATTTAAGCTAATTTTATTTTAAAGTTTACTATATATTAAATAAAATAAACTTTATATTAAATATATTATTAAAATTATTAAATAATAAATAATATTATAAAATATTAGCTCTATTAATATAAATAAATTAAATAATATTATATTTAATATATTCTATATTTTATATATAGTAAAAATTAATCTAAATCTAAAAGAATAAATTATTAGAGAATATAATAAAAATTCTAAATATTAAAAAATTCTTTAAATATTTACTATAAATAATAAAAAATAAAATTAAATTAGAAAAGAAATATAATTTCTATTTTTTTAAGATAAAAGTCTCTTATATTATAAAACTATAAATAATAAATTTAAATTATATATTTCTAATAATTACCTTAAAATAATTTTTAAATAAATATATAACTAATAATTTTATATAGGCTATATTTATATTTTATCTATTTTTAAAAGCTTTAATATTTAATATTTATTAAAAAAACTTTAATAATATCTTAATTATTATTAAATATATTAAAAAAATATAATAGATTATATTAAGATTCTAGATAAATTATAATTAATTAATTTATTACTATAGCTATATTATATAATAGCTATAGATTTTATTATCTATCTATTACTAAATAAATTAAAATTATTTTAAAAAATAGCTAGATTATAATATAAATTAAATAATCTATTTATAGTTATATATAAATAATCTTATAAAATTATATTAATATTTAATTTAATTTATTATTTAATATAATAATAGATAATAATCTTCCTTTAAAGCCTACTATTATATAATTAGAGTATTCTAAAAGTTATTATTAATAATAGAAACTTAAAATTTATATTAGATTTCTAAAAATAAATTTTTATTATATTAGATATAAAACTTACCTTTAGTATTAGCTATTACCTTTAAATAGATAGTATTTCTAAAAGAAAAAATTAAATAGTAGAAATAGCTATTAGATATTATACTATTACTTTAAATATATTTTAAATAAATATTATACTAGCCTTATAATTTATATTAAATAATAATAAAAATATTTCTATAGATTACTTATTAAATAAACTTATAATAGAATTTAAATTAATAGAAATAGTAGATATATAAATAAAAGATAAATAATTTAATATAATAATATTAGATATTCTTTACTAATTATATTATAAAAATATTAAATATCTAATAAATAAAGCTATAATAATTACTAAATATATTTATAATAGAAAATATAAATTAATTATATTTTAAATTAATAATTAGATATATTTTAAATTATATAAAAGCTATTTATTTCTAGAAAAACTATTATAAAAATAGTTTTAATAGAGAGTTAGACTTTTTAAAATTATTAAATAAGTTAAATTACTTATATATAGACTTAAAATTCTAAAATAATAGAAAATATATAATATTATATTAATAGTATATCTATTTTATATTTTAAATAGACTAAACCCTTATAATTAAAATAAGACTATTTCTAAGAAAGTTTAAATTAATAGAAAAAATTATTATAAGATTAAAAAGATAGTTTAATACTATTTAAATAAAAGATTAAAAAAACTATAGATAGAATATCTTATTAAATAGAAAAATTATAATTTTAAATATAATAAATAGATATAATAAATAGAATTTCTTTAAATAGTAGAAAATATTTTATATAATTATAAAAATAAATATCTAATAATTAAATTATTATTAGAAATATTTAAATTTAAATTTATTTAAGAAATTTCACTTATTAATATATAAATCTAAATATAAAATATATTATAAAAGTAAAATTAATATAAATAATATATATATTTAAGAAAACTTTTAATTTTAATTTATTAACTATTTAAATTTAAATTAATATTCTAATAGCTATTAGCTATAATTTATTTTTATAAATATATATAATTTATTAAAGTCTTTTATTTAAAAATTTTTCTTATATTTTTATAATTTTTACTTTTTAATAAATTCCTAAAGTAAAATATAAATAAATTAAAATAATAAAAAGTTAATAATCTATTACTATTAATATCTTTAATAAAATTAAATATATTTATTAATATTTAATTAAATTTAAAATTAGAAAAATATATTATAGATTATAATAGCCTAAATATAATTAATTTTATTAATATTATAGATAATATTAAAAAATAAATTTATATTCTTTTAATTAAATAAATATTTAAATTTATTAATATTTTATATATATATTTTCTAATATATTATAAAATATCTATTAATAAAGCTATTAATACTTAGATATTATAAGTAATTATATAATTAGCTTAAGGAAATTATAAAGATCTTATAATAAAGATAAAATATATTAGAATTCTAAATAATAAATATAAATTATATTATTATTTCCTAATATTAATACTTATAGTTATAATTATATTATATTAAATCTAATATATTAATCTAATAGATATAAATAATTTAATAATTATATTTTATATTTATAATATATAGAATTTTCTTTCTATTATAATTAAATATTATATTATAATTTAAAGAGTAATTATATATATTAAAAAAATCTTTAAATTAATAGAAATAATATATATAGAATATAATATTAAAAAAAAATACTAATTAAAAAATTAAAAAGATTAAATAGCCTATTAAATAAGTTATTTTAATTAAATTAAATAATACTTAAAGACTTTTTAATTTAACTAATAAATTAGAAAATATTAAAAACTTAAATATATTATTATTAAATAAAATATAATATATTAAAAAATATAAAATAATATAATAGAAAGTATTAGATAAAATAGAATTAATCTTAATAAAAGTTAAATAAAATTAAAAAGCCTATTTTATTAAAATAGAATTATTTTCTTTTATTAAATAAATATATAAAGTATTTTCTAAAATTACTAAGCTATATTTTTATATTTAGATAATATATATAAATAATTATTAGATTAATATTTAATATAAATAATTTTATAAGAATTTTAAAGTATACTAATAGAAAAAAATATACTTTATAAATATATTATATATTTAATCTAATAATTCTATTTATAATATATAAATAGAATTTTAAAATAATATTATAAAATTATTTAGAAAAATATAAAATATTATAAAATTAAAATTTCTTATAATTTATAAGATTTTTAAATATTATAAAATAAAAAAAAACTTTATTATTTATAAATAAATTAAAATAGAATTTAATAAAATTAAAAATTATATTACTAGAATTAAAATAGAAGATTAGAATAATATAATATTATTAATTAATAAAATTATTATAATAAATAATAAGCTTTTAAATATAATAAAAAAGATTAATAATTTATATTAATTAATTAATATAATTACTAAATATTTAAATATTATTAAATAAATAAATTAATATAACTATTAAATCTAAAATAAATTAATTACTTTTAAAAAATAAAATATTAAATTTTATCTAAATTAGAATATAAATAATAAAATAAACTAATAGTATAGAAATTTAAAATAAATTTTATTTTATAAGAGGGAGTTATTATAATATTAAGTAATCTAATATAATATATATTATATATTTAGAAAGTTTATATAGTCTAATATAATATAAGTAATATAAATATTATAGTATATATAGTATAATTTATACTATTTACTCTATATAGTTTAGTTTATCTATCTATTATATCTATCTTAGTAAAAAGGTAGGTAGATTAGCTAGCTTAGAAGAAATAAGCTTTAAGATAATAATATAAATAACCTATAATAAGATCCCTATAGTAGGTATAATAGAACTAGTATAAGGGATTAGTATAATAGACTGGCCTTATAGCGACTGCGAATAAGCGTCTAAATAAATAGAATTGGAATAACCCTAGTCTAGGTATAGCCTAGATCTATAATATATCCCCTTCCTCCCTTTACCTTAAGTATTCTACTTCCCTTTTTATTTAAGTTTAATTCCTCCCTTTATATTTAATTATATTTAATTTAAGTCCCTTCTATAATTAAAAAAAACTCTCTTTTTTTTTTATTTATAGTATTTCTTTATTATAAGTAAATTAAAATATTCTTAGAATTAAAAATAATTTTTTTAAATATTATAATATATATAGGATAAGATATATTTATATATATATTAATATTATTTAATTTTTAATATATATCTCTTTTATTATTATTATTTTTTTTATTTATTTATTTATTTATTTATAGTTAATATTATCTAATTATTATATAATATATTTAAATAGAATTCTATTTATATTATTTAATTTTCCTATATAAGCTTACTTTTTTATAATATAAGCTCTATATAAGCTTTTATTATATAACTTAAATTCTAATATAAATCTAAGTTAAGTTCTACTTTTTATATTATTACTATTATTATTCTTTCTAAAATAATCTAAATTAAAGCTCTATTTCTTATTTATATTTTCTAATTTATATTATTAATATATTATTATAGCTTTATTCTAAGATTAAACTAACTTCTTTTAATATTTAATATTATTCTATTTAAATAAGCTATTAGCTTCTATTTAATAGAAAGTAATTCTAATAATAAGGCTAATAAGCCTTTAGAAATAATTATATATTTTTATAAATAATATATTAATTTATTTATTATATTTAATATTCTAATCTTATATATCTATAATATAAATATAAATTATATTATTTATTAAATATATTATTATATTTATATTTAAATTAATAAATTATTTATTATTAAGCTAAAATTATATTATATTCTCTATAAACTTTAGAATAATATTACTCTTAGAAAGAATTATATTATTATACTTATTATAAAAAAAAATAATACTATTAAAAGTAATAAAGTAAAATTATTTAATTCCTTTATATAGTTTAGCTATTAATTTAAAAAAATTCTAGCTATAATCTATTTAAATCTAATCTAAGCTAAGTCTATATATATTATTACTTCTATTAGAGCTAGTATTACTTTTAAATTAATTTAATTTAATATATTTATTTTTATTAAAATAAATATAAATACTTTTAGTTATTATAATTAATAGCTTTAAGCTATATAATTTATATATACTCTTAAAGTAAATATTTAATTTTTTTTAAAGTTTAAATAAAATATTAATAAATATAATAATAATTTAATTTATAGCTTTTCTTATTTAGTATTATATTTATAGAATAGTAGTCTACTATTAATATAGCCTTCCTCTATATTCTCTATAAGCCCCTAATAATTCTATTTTACCCTTAAATTAAATTAAGCTAAAGCTCTAATTATAATTTTTTTTAATATTATTATTATAATTAATTATACTTTTAATTATATTTCTATTATTATTACTAATCCTACTTTTCTTATTATTCTTATAGCTAGAATAAATACTCTTTCTCTCTAAATAAATTTAACTTAGACCTTTTAAAATTACCTATTTCTTATTATTCTAATAGCTATTATTAAAATATAGCTATATTAAATTTTATTTTTAATTCTATTATTCTCTTATTAAGTCTATTTATTTATTAATAGCTTTTTATTTATAATTAAATAAATAATTCTTATAAAATTTTATAAACTTATTTATAGCTAATTTAATATTAGTCTATTATTATATTATATATTTCTCTAATTCTATTTAAATTTATCTAATATTTATATATTTTATAAGCTATAGAAAGGCTTTTATATTAATATATTATAGCCTATTTATTTTATAAATATCTATTAATTCTATTCTCTATTCCTCCTATTCTTTACTTAAAGGATTTTCTTAATCTTATATTCTAAGTATATAATCTCTTTCCCTTCTAATAGAATTTATATTAAATCTAGCTAGAAATCTAATAGAATTTAAAATAGAAAGGAATTAGTAGTTATATATTCTATAAAGTTTATATAAAAAATTAAATATATATATTTTAATATATTTAATTTAATATTAAATAAATTCTATACTTTAAGTATTTTATATTTAATATATTACTAATTAAATTTCTTATTTATTTAATTTATTTTTATATTATATATTAATAGCTAGATTATATTTTTAATTTTAAATTTCTTTATAAAATAATATTTTTAATTTATATTTTTTTATTATTATTATATATATATAATAATAGTTTAAATAAATTTTAAATTTTCTTTTAAATTTTAAAAGAATATATTTATTCTTTCTTTTAAGAAAATTTTACTAGCTAATTTTATTAATATATATTATATTAAGTCTATATTAAATCTATTAAATAGGAGGTTAATATTTATTTCTATTATAAAAGAATTTTAATTATTTAAAGTAAATTAATAGACTAATAAATAATTAAATTAATTATATTAAGAGAATAAAATATATACTTATAGAATTACTTATATTTTCTAATTTATATATTTTATATTACTATTAGTTTATAAATAGTAAGCTATTAAAAAGAATTATTCTATTTCTATAAATTTATAAAATATTATTTAAAATTATCCTATTTAATTTAATTTATAATTACTAATAATTTAAAAAGAAAATCTATAGAATTTCTATTAATAATTCTAAAATTATTTTATATATATTTCTATAATTATTAAATATATTATCTCTAATTAAATATATTTTAATAAATAGTTTATAATAATTATAAAATATTTTAAATTATTAATTATTTTTATTAATAGATTAATTATAAAATTAATAGATATTTATTAATAATACTAATTTAAAATTAATAGTAATTATAATAAGTTTTATTTTTAAAATTATAAGAAATAATTACTATAATAATAATAATTTTATATAAATCTTACTATTAATTATAATATAAACTTTTAATAGTAAAATCTATAAAATAAATAGAAAATTATATTATAATTTAAATATTTTATTATAGTAGAATTATAAATATATTAAATTATTATAATAATTAAAAATTTCTAATTTAAGAGCTAGAATTATCTCTAAAAAGTAAATATTCCTTATATATTAAAACTATAGTCTACTATTTATTTATATATTTTTATTTTTAGAGAAAATTTCTAAGTATTCTATTATATAGTTTTTAATTAAATATTATATTCTTTATTTTTAAAAATAGTCCTATTCTATAGTAATTATAAGTAAATATCTAAAAATAATATATTCTCTTAAAATAACTTTCTTTCTTTTTATATTATATTATAGATATTAATTATTATAGATATAGCTTAGATAGCTATTAATAGGATTTAAAGTAATTATAAAATTCTATTTATTATTAAAATATTATTTCTTTTATTTTATTTTCTATATAAAAAGATATTTAATTATATTATTTAATAATTTAATTAATAGTATAAAATATAATAAAACTTAAAAAATAGCTTTATCTATTATATTTATTATTCTAATAATAAGTATAATTTAAAGAAATATTTAAGATTTTTATAATCTATAAGAATTATAAATAAGCCTATAACTCTATATAACTCTACTTTCTATATTTTTAAATAAAATATAATAGCTAAAAGCTTTTTATTATAAATAATATAATTTTTTTTTATTTAATTTAAGATTATAAAGTAATAGACTATAAGATATAATATTCCCTTTTTATTAAATTATAAAAGATAATCTTTAAGTATTTAATTAGAGTAATCTACCTTTAAGACTATTTCTTTCTTTAAGTTTTATTAGATTAAGATTAGATATAAAATAAATATATTTTTAAATTATTAGAATATTAAATTTTTTTCTTTCCTTTAATAGAATAGTATATTCTTTTCTATAAAATAGATTAATAATATAATAATTTCTATAAAATTTAAAATAAATTTTTAATAAAAGTTTATAAATTTTAAAAAGCTTTAAATTCTCTTTACTTTTATTAAAAGCTTCTAATTCTTAATTATTATAATCTTAAAGAAATTAAAATAAATTATTATATTAGCTTTTATAATATAATTTAAATATTTAACTTTTTTTATTATAAATTTATATTTTTTTATATTAATATTTAGCCTAGCTACCCTTATAAATTAAAATATTTAATATACTTTAATAATATAATTTTAATATAATCTCTTAAAATAAATAAATATATTATTTAAATATATTATAATAAAATTCCCTAATATATTATTTAATATTTTATTAATATATTATTAAAATATAGCTAGAGCTCTTATAAAATTAAATAATATTACTAGCTATTTAAAGAAATTAAAATAAATATAAAATACTATTAAATATTTATTTCTTTTAACTATATATATTTTATAAAAGGCTAATTTAATATCTAGCTTAATAAATTAATAAATATTTAAAAATAAATAGAGAATTTTATAAATAAATAAAAGGAAATATTAATTTTATTCTATAATTTTATTTAATATTTTATAATCTATATAAAACCTCTACTTTTTATTCTCTTTCTTTATAAGTAATATAAGGGCTATTATTATAGAAAAATTAATTTAAATCTAGCCTTTATCTATTAAATTTATAATTTATTTTTAAAGCTTTAATAAATAATTTTAAAATATATTATATAATAAGCCCTAGGGGAGCTTAAAGTAATTCCTATATTTATCTAAGTATAGTTTAATATAATAATCTAAATTATTCTAATATAAGGGAAAGCTATTAGTTTTTTTTTTCTTAAATAACTCTTTAAAATTATATAAAGATTTTAGAAATTTCTTTAATATATTTTTTCCCTTAATATTTAGAAAAGCTATTAATTTAAATTAAAATATTTCTATAATTTTTTAAAAACTTATAAAAAGAAAGAAATATTTAAAATATATTCTCTTAAAGTATTATTAGACTAATACTATAAATATTAAATCTAAGATAAATATTAAAAATAATATTTTTTTATATTTTATTAATTTTTTAATCTATAAATTATTTATTTATTTAATTTATATTTTCTCTCTTTTTAAGTTTAATATTATATTATATTATTTTATCTATAGCTTCCTTAAAATAATATTTTATATAAGCTTTAGAATAATATAAAATAAAATAAAATATCTCTAGTTATTTATATTAATTATTCCCTTAATAAAATAATATATTAGAGAAATCTTTCTATTTTTTACTATAGCTTTTATTTTCTAAGGTATATATAATTAAATCTATTCTAAATCTAACTTTTAGATAATCTATTTACTAATAGTCCTATAATAGTTATATTTACTATTAATTTAGATATTTATAAACTTTTAATTATTAAAAAGTATTAGAATTAAAAATAAAAATTTATTTAATTTTTATAATATTTTCTTTATTTTAAATTCTAATATTTTCTTATAGGAGCTATAGTATTATAATAAAAATAGCTTTAGCCCTTTAATAGAATTTAACTTAGAAATAAATTATTTCTTTCTTTTTTTAATTTAAATTTCTCTTAAAAAGTTATAATCTATTAATTATTTTTAAATATTACTCTAATTTTTATTAAATATATTAATAGCTAAAGGAAATAATATACTATAAGATATATATTTTATTTATAATATAAATATTATTCTTTCTAATACCTTTTTTAAATAGCTTTTTTAATTATTTATTTAATTTATAAAATATTTTAATTTTAGATTTATTCTAATTTAATTAAGAAGATATTCTATATATATACTATTTATATTAAATTTATATTTAATATATAGATATTTCCTTTCTAATTTTTATAGGAAATATTTTAAAACTTAGATTATATTAGCTTAAAGTAATATTTTTTTTTAAATTTATAAATTTTAATTTCTATTATAATACTCTTATATATTTCTATAGCTTTTAAATAATTAAAATAAAAGATTTCTTAGCCTAGGCTATAGTCTTATAGTTTTAAAGTTAGAATATATTAAAAATAATTTAATTTAAATCTATTTAATTATTAGAATCTTTTAGCTAGAATTAATTTCTACTTAAAGTATATAAAAAAAATTATAAAGGATTTATTTCTTTATTATAATAGATAGTTAAATTTAATTTAAATAATTTTCTAGTAATAGGAATTAATAAATATAAATATAAAATATTTTAAGAAATCTTTTAATTTAAAAATTTCTATTTTTAAAATAGCTTTATAATAAATAGAAATATAAAATTAAATTTTCTTTATTAAATTTTACTAAATAAATATAAATTAATTCTTTTTAAAACTAATAAACTTCTAATTTATTTTTAATTTATATACTATTATATATTTTTAAATAGAGAAGATTTATTAATTATTATTATATAAATCCCCTAGTAAAAGTAGCTTATATTTAAATAGTATTATAAATATCTATATATTATATTTATATTTAATTAGCTCTAGATCTATCTTATTTAATATATAGATAATAGTTATAGGAGTATTAGATACTAGCTATTACTAGTTATCTAATCTTTTACTAAGGGAAGTAATAGCTAGTAATAGTAACTATAGTATATCTAGGATTTATAGTATTATTATATCTTATATCCCTTAGTAGGAATTAGACTCTATTGCTAACTTATTTTCTATTGCAAAGAATAATAACTATAATAGACTGGCCTTATAGTAACTGTGAATAAGTGTCTGAATGAATGGAATTGGAATAACCCTAGTCCGGGCATAGCCCGGATCCGTAACAATTAGGATTAAAAGAGATAGATATAGGGCTCTATAAGTAAAAATAAAATAAAGTAAATATATAGTATTCTTAGATATAATAATAATAATCTAGTTAATCTAAAATAGGGGAAGAAGAGAAAAGCTCTATAGGAATAGCCCTGCGGGCTAGAGTTATATGACTATATGACCCTTAATAGTAGGCCTCTATAAGCTAGGGTTAGGTATATAACCCTAGTAAAATCTAATTCTTATAATAATCTAACTATATAATAGCCTAGGCCATGCTAATCTATATTATTTTAACCAAGGCTTACTATATATGGTAAGCAAGGTACTTGGTAAGTGTTGAAGTATAGCGTACTACATATGGACTTTTTAGGGTGGCTAAAGGAGATCATTAGATATGAGACCCTTCGATACGAGGTATCTCATACACATTACACCTCAAACCTCGTCTCATCTACCATAACAAATAATTACTCACCTTTTTAAACTCGGAGCTCATCCCACAGATAGTAACGGCGCTCGCGCGTAGTGCCCTGCTGACACGGTATCGTTGGATGTCTTCGTGAGTATTCAAGGATTCAGAATGATGCCACGGCATCACACTGGCGGATTTTCGAACGGATATCCGCGCGGAGACACTTTCGAGATCTCCCCTCATAGGTGATACTCCCATCGATCTTAACTCTGACTGTCATATTGATCAATTTGTCTGCTTCAGATTTCAACCCAGGGCTACGTTGCCACCTCATAGCAAGCGCAAGAGAGCGGCGATTCGTATCGGCATCGCAGTGGTTATTATTTTCCTTATAGTATTTTGGGTTGCGCAGCCCCGATCCGTCGCGTCGTTGATCTCGCTTGGTATCCTATCTGGATATGATGATCTAAAACTTGAAACGGTCCGATATTACGATCTCACCAACGTGCAAGGAACTGCGCGCGGCTGGGAGCGCGATGAACGCATACTCCTCTGCGTACCTCTTCGGGATGCGGAGCAACATTTACCTATGTTCTTCTCTCACCTAAAGAATTTCACGTATCCTCATAATCTGATTGATCTTGCTTTTCTTGTCTCTGACTCCAAGGATCGAACACTGGCAGTTCTATCAGAGAATCTGGAGGCTATACAAGCTGATGAGGACCCAACTCAGCCATATGGAGAAATCTCAATTATTGAGAAAGATTTTGGTCAGAAAGTGAACCAGGACGTTGAAAGCCGCCACGGATTCGCTGCCCAGGCAAGTCGCAGGAAACTAATGGCACAAGCCCGCAACTGGCTTCTCAGTGCCGCATTGCGGCCGTACCATTCTTGGGTGTACTGGCGTGATGTGGACGTAGAAACCGCACCGTTCACAATACTAGAAGATTTGATGCGACACAACAAGGACGTGATTGTCCCCAGTATGTATACTCCGGGTCTATGTTCCTCATTGAGTGCTGACAGGTATTTAGATGTTTGGCGTCCCCTTCCTGACTGGCTTGGTGGAGAACAACCTTACGACCTTAATTCTTGGCAAGAATCCGAAACTGCTCTCGCGCTGGCCGATACACTTGATGAGGATGCAGTTATCGTAGAAGGTTATGCCGAATATGCAACATGGAGGCCCCATCTTGCCTATCTACGGGATCCTTATGGTGATCCGGATATGGAAATGGAGATAGATGGCGTTGGTGGAGTTAGCATTCTTGCAAAAGCTAAGGTATTTCGCTCAGGCGTCCATTTTCCCGCCTTCAGTTTTGAGAAGCATGCAGAGACAGAGGGATTTGGTAAAGTAGGTTGTTCTTTAAAGCTCGGGCCTACTGCGTAAACTAACGATTGAAAAATTAGATGGCGAAGCGAATGCGGTTCTCTGTCGTTGGATTGCCACACTACACCATATGGCATCTTTACGAGCCTAGTGTTGATGATATTCGTCACATGGAGGTGAGATACTTTTCCTTCATCTCATTTATTTTATGTTAATCAAGTGGCTAGGAAATGGAGAGAGAGAGGATTGCCCGTGAAAAAGAAGAAGAAGAAAGAAAGCTCAAGGAACAGCAAATCAAAGAGGAGTTTGGTGACGCCAATACTCAATGGGAACTAGACAAGCAACAGATGCATGATTTGAAATTACAAGATCGAGAAGGCGAGACAGACTCGGAGCCTAAACAAGGCGCAGTAGCCAAGGCAGCGGGGACTATAGATGAGTAAAAGGAAAAGTAATGGCGGATTAACTACCTGAAGTTCTGAATCTTTTTTTCCCTAAACGTTCATAGTAATATACTTGCAATGTAAGCAACTCTGACCGAGAGCTCTACAAGATGTCGCGTTGACTGATCTCGTTGACAGATATTAAAGTGAAGAAATTTCAGCAATCTACGTATATTCACAGATCAATCTTTTTTTTTCTTGTGAGAAGAATTGAAGTCTTTTATCTGTTAAACACGGGAAGTCGAACCAATATCGTCTCGCTAAACAGAACAAATAGCACTTCGGAGGGATGTGCAGCATCTTCATTGTCTTAAGAAATATCAAAGCGGTCAGGAAGAAGGATTGGAGCAACAAGAGTCCAAATATACATGCCATGGCAAATCCAAGCACTGACAATCTTGACCCAGCTAGCTCCGTATGTGCGGCCAACAGTAGCAAAATTTCCATCTCGAGTAGCTTCGTCATAATTAAAAGTGAGAAGTGTTGACACCCAAGCCGTGGCGAGAAAGAATATAATGTGAAACATTGCATAGTTGTACTGAGTGCTGGATCTCTCATCATCATGCACATTATCGCCATCAGCATCGCTTTCATCGTCAGATAATAGCGCATCGGCAGGGAGGCTACCCTCTTCCACGGCACGGCGGAGAGCTTCCGCTCGCATCTCACGCCGGACCGCTGGCTGCTGCGTGACCAGGTCATGTTCATCGTCCTCTGGAAGTCGAATACCCTCACCATTACCTCCAAGTCCAAGGCTTTGGGTAGCGGCGCGAGTGGTAGTGTAAGCAACTGTGAGCATTGTGACAATGGCTCCTATGACCACAGACGTGGTCCTTGTTCCTTGGGCGCGAACCAGAGGGTTGCAGTTCTTGTCATCAGGTTCCATAGAAACTGCTGACATTGTTAAGTAGGTGCAGTACACTGCCACCATAGCTGCTTGGGCCAATCCAGCTTTAGGATTGTATTCCTGGACGGTAGGATGTACTGAAACCACTGATATAGTCAACCACAGGATAAGGTTGACCGTAATGGCAGCTTGATTCATGGTGCAGTGCCCCTGAGCAAAGAAAATATACTGAACTACAGTCATCGCTATCGATGCCAGGTACATACCTAAAGTCGACCCTATGAGTATCACACGCCAGAGTCTGGAGTCAGTCTCTTCAATTTGCGCGAGACAATATTCGGCCCACGTATGTGCTAGATCCACAAGCAGAATTAGACCTAGAACGAGGAACAGCATCGCGCTAGCGAAGGAAATATAATTTCCCCAGAACATGAAGAATCTGTCTGGAATGAGGAAAGACATGACAATAAGCGACAGCCAGGCGATGATTTTTGGTCCCCAATAACCATTTTGTAAAGCTGCTCGAGGACTTTTAGAGGATCTGACGCCAAATAATAGACCGGCAAATATTAGATGTAGAAGGCCGAGTGCAAAATTTATTCTATGGGCGGCCAACCATCCGTAGCATTGCCCAGTTGGGCAGTTGATTTTGACATAGTCGAACGTGAGATGTTGGAGCTTCTCTATGGCCCAGTCCGTCAGCATGATCCAGGCGAGAATCGAGTTGACCAGAAGCAGCAAAGCATAAGCTATTCGCGTAGCTACACTATTAAAATTCATCAGCTACGGCCCCTTGACTGCCTGTAATTAGAGATAATACCTGTTACCGCATTTGCCACAAGCGCTACAAACGACGGAACAAGTTGCCGCGCCGCAACAGCTGGCTAAGCAGGATGCCGCCTGCAAGATACAAATCAGCAATCTGTCCCCATTCGAAAGCCTCAGAGTCACTGGACCACCTGCGGTGTCCGATATTTTTCGTGACCTGGAGCCCGAGGATCGCTTACCGTGCTCAGGCTAGGTACCGCAAGAAGCGGAAGGGAAAGAAGAGCCCCCATACTGCTCGAGAACAAAACATATGACTAGATGGTGGGATCGTGGGCGCGACACGATAATCAACCGACTGATGGTATTGAGGTGTAGTCTGAAGAAGCTGAATGCGAAGGGTCGATACGTATGGTGGATAACGGCGCCAATGACTTAAATGTGACATATTAAGTGTTGCTGTGTTGCTGGGTTACTTCAATAGGCGCAACTGGCTAATCCCGCTTAGTCAACACGAGGAGTCTAAACTATCCCATTGAGGTCCTTAAGGCACCTCCGAAGTAAACCCGATCGATGGGCCAATTAGCGAACGATATATAAGCAGGGTACTTGCAGTATATGCTATAAATTTCTTATAGAAAGGAAAAACTATTATATTATATATTAATAGTATTATAACCTAGAGTAAAAATAAGCCTAATAAAGAATATAATAGTAATAATAGTAGTATTACTATATTTATTTTTTCTCTAGTATTTAATAATAATATATTCTTTCCTCTATAATTCTATATTCTATAGAGTAGGCTTTTAAAGTACTTTTATTCTTATAGATATATCTTTTTAGGTCTACTTTAGAGGTACCTTAAGGACCTCAATGGGATAGTTATTCTATTCTATAAGATATATCTATACTAATTATAGATTACTAAATAAAATTATTTTAGATAGAGAAATAATATTTATTTTAAAATTTTAGCAATTACTTATAGCTAGACTTAAATTAAATTATAAAATTAATACTACTTATTATCTATAAATAAATAAATAAATAGAAAAAATTAATTAGATTATTAAAATATACTTTTATTATTATATTAACTTTAAATAGAATAATTAGATTAAATACCTACTAATAGTATAAATCTTATATAATAGTATATTAGTAGAATTAATAGGGAAATTACTATTCTATATAAATTATAAATTTAAATTAGAAATATTTTAATTACTATTATAAAAAAAAAATATAAAAAAAGCTATTATTATAGTAAATTAATTAAAGGAATTATATAAAAAATTAAAAATATAATTTAAATTTATATAATAATAAATAATTAAATTTACTAACTATAGAAAAATTAAAAGACTAATCTTTTAAAAGGAAAATATAATCTATTTATTTTAATATATTTAAAATAATAAATAAGTAAATATTAAAATAAATAGGCTAAATAATAAATTTAACTTTAAAAAACTTAAATAATATAAAATTTTAAAATAAATTAGAAAAATTAATTATAAATTTAATTTTTTAATATAAAAAAGATAATAAGAATAAAATATATATTTAATTTTTTATATTTTATTATTTAAGAAAATAATAGTAAATTAAAAATAAATAAAATTATTTATAATAAAATTACTATTAAAAATAAAATATTTAAATATTAAATAAAATAGATATTTTAAATTAAATTTAATAAAAAAATATAAATATTAAAATATTTTATAAAATAGAAAAATTAGAGAAAGTTTTACTTTTTTTTTATATTAATAAAAATATAATATTTAATAGAACTATTAGAAAATAATATTAGCTAGATATAAAAGATTAAATTATAATTATTTATTTGCTTTTTATTTATTTAATTTTTCTTTTTTCTATTTTTTATTTTCTATTTTTTTATTTTTTTATAATAAGAATATTATATTTATTTTATATAGGAAATATTAAGAGTTATATAATTATATAATCTTAGCTCTTCTTATAGAGCTTTTCTTTTCTTTCCCTATCTTAACTTAGCTAGATTATTATTATATCTAAGAGTATTATACCTTTACTTTACCTTACCTTTACTTATAGAGCTCTATACCTATCTCTTTTAATCCTAATCTCTTATATTAGTTCTATTATAATAAATAAAGATAAAAGTAAAGCTAGTATATATATATCTTAGATATAATAATAATACTAGAAGCTAGACTAAGATAGAGAAAGAAGAGAAAATCTCTATAGCAAGCCCCTGCGGGCTAGGGTTATATAACTATATAACCTTTAATAATAGTAGATTATAATAAACTTTAAGTAAAGCTTAAAGCTTATAAAGCTATATTATAATTAAAATAGATTTTTTAAAAAGAGCCTATTATATTAAATATATTTATATTTAAAGACTATTATTTTCTTCTCTAATCTATATAATAGACTTAAGGAATAATATTATCTATAAAGAATAATATTACCCTATCTAAGTGCTATAGTATTATATATATTATATATATTATATTATATTTTAAATCTAGTGCTATATATATTAGAAGGATAATATAATATATAGAATATATTTAAAATAATATATATAATACTAAGTCTATTATATACTATAGCTATTTTAATAAGAAAATAGATTAATTAGGAAAAATAGAAGAAAAAATAAGTCTTATAAGATAAATTAAATAAGTTTTAATATAAGAAGAGGTCTTCTTTTTATATCTTAGCTTAATTTTAAGATTATTCTCTTAAAAATCTTATATTATATAAATATAATTATCTAATTAGAAGAAAGAAAATATTTATTAAATTTAAATAGCCTAATATATTTAAGACTTTCTTTTTATTAATATATAAAATTATCTTCAATTATTAGAGAAGGAATATATTAAATTAACTGCATTTAATTACTAGAAATAAGTGAATTATAAAGAAATTTATTATATATTTGCGGAGAATTAGTCTTCCTCCAGCTTATCCTTTCCTTTGAGGTATTGCACTCTTTGATAGTATATCATGTGTAATGTAATAAGAAGGCCTATCGCACATGCGACGGATGTAGCCACATAAGCTGTGCGATAACATGCGATGCCGTCGTCACAGGATCGCTTGCCGTCAGGCTCAATGATACTATGATGATCATAGATCCTTCCATAGAGGAGGTTGAACACGTTGGAAGAGGCCACGGGTGCAAGGGTCATAAATCCCCAATTTTGGCTCAATCCACGGATACCAAACGTTTCTGCAACGATAGAAGGGAAAACACCAAAAAGAAACCCATACGCCAAGCCGGAAAGACCCGAAACGAATACAAGCTTGTGCGGTGTCTCGATTTCTAAAGCGCAGACTTGAGCCAAAAGAAATATGAGACAAGCCACAGCGAGGCACCAGACTCGACTGGCACGGAGAGTCTTGATCAAATAATCCGAACCAATACCTACAAGGAGTTAGTCACATTGTAGGGTGGCCACAGGATAACGGGACTTGTAAATCATATGATGCAATACTCACCACTTAATAATCTTCCCATGAAGTTGAAAATAGAGAGAATAGACACATGTATTTGCTGATGGCTTACGAGAAATGCCTCATCGATGGAACTATCGTAATGCTTCCAAAGTGCGTTTGCATTATTTCCGATATTACTGCGTAATGTGTTAGAATTTCTCTTGAGATAAAACGGCGGAAAGTGCACACTAATGACGTACTTGATTGTCATGAGGCCAGTCCCAGCAAGGATTGCCATGATAGAAAATAGCTGCCAAAAGTCTCGACAAAGTAGGAGCCGTGTTCCTCGTATATCTACTCGATAAGACAGATCTTGATCAATACCACTACCCCCAACAATTTCGGCAGTTACAACATCCGGCATCAGAGAGGATGCCTCATCGATCATCGTGTCGTCACCAGCTTCAGTGTTAACAGTAATATCGGCGCGACTGGCGTCAGATTCTGAAGGGGCTCGAGATACGATTATTTTTGTGTGAACGGCATCATGATCAAATGACATACCAGGTTCGACCGCATTACGCGATCTCGCTTGAACAGAAGGCTGTGATTCAGGTGCCTGACGAGGCACTTCCTGATATGACACCCGAGGATATACCTTCAAGAAGAAATAACCAGCAGATGTAAGGCCAAAAGTGCCCCATGACAGGAGCATCAAAAAGGAGCTAGTACTGCCCGTAAACAAGACTGCACCGACCAGTGAAAAGAAAAAGGCGCTGAGACCAAATCCAGCAAGAGGGAAAGCGGTAGCTGTGCCACGATGAGTTGGCCAATTAAGTGCAGAAGTCTTCACAGCACCCGCAAATGCCATACAGCCACCGAGGCCGGTTAGGTAAGAGAAGAAACACAGGACTGGAACAGACCCTGCAGCTTTTTCAAAGGAGAGAGACAGAGGAACATAGCCAACAACCAGAAGGATAGCACCGGCGAGAACGGCAGGCCGTGATCCACGTTCATCAACAAACATGCCAATAGGGACACCCAATGAATACATGCCTAGGTTGCCAAAAAGGCCGATCAAATTGCTCTCTGTTGTAGAGAGTCTAAGTTTTTCGGCAAACTGCGGTGCCCAGGCAGAATATACATACTGTATTATTTGATCCAGTCAGCCGAGAGTTTTCACCGATAAACCCCCAAGCCCAACCACTCCCTCCCCTTCTTTTCCGACCAAAGCAAAGAAGAAAAGAAAAGCATTGCACTGATGGGTACTGACTTGACCGCTATCCTTAAACATGAAACCACATAATTATATGACAGGAGAGAATACTTTAAAAAAGGTGAAGAAGATGAAAGAAAGCTGATTACAAGTTATAATATGAAAGGGTGTCTCACGTTTGTACCGCAAGCCAGAGAGATCACAGTTGCGGCGACTGCGGCGATAATCCGCCCACGGTGTGCATCCTGGTCGCGATGCATATTATATAACTCGTCCGATATGATATTCCAGGGAAATAGCGCGCAGACGGAATGCGGAAAAGAGCCCTTGGCGAGGAAGGTTCTGTGTTTCTGCGCCGAAAAGATGATAACTTCGTATCTTCTCCACCGTAACCACGAGTGCAATGACGGCGCAGGTCAGACTTCGCATATAGAATTCCGATCACCTCAGGCAAATACAAACATCAGGGCATGAATAGCAATCTGCTACTATTCAGCAGAAGGGTGCTGATATATAGTCAGGGCGTTTTATTGACAACTACTAGCGATCAGCTATCGACATGCAAGTGAAAGAAGGGCGATAGAGAGCTGCGTGGCATATGTGGGCTCTATCATGAGGCCAAAAGTACTCAGCCAAAAGGGTACTAGTATATATAAGGTACTAATAATAGGGTGCTTCTAGCAGGGGTTATATAAGTACCTTAATGAACTATCCCTTTAAAACTGCGAAGGTAATATAATCTATAGTATATAGGGGTTATAACTAGTTAGAAGGCAGAATATAGAAGGTATATAAGATTGCTAGTAAATATAACGGAACTAGCACAAGGGATCAGGATCAAAAGAGACGGGCACGGGGCTCCGCAAGCAAAGGCAAGGCAAAGCAAAGGTGTGATACTCTCAGATGTGATGATAATGATCTAGCTAAGCTAAGGTAGGGGAAGAAGAGAAGAGCTCTATAGGAAGGGCTAAGGTCATGTGACCATGTGACCCTCAACAGTAAAACACCTAATAATAGAAGTCATATTAATTATATTAGTAATAGATAGCTATAATATATAGTATTATGCTTATATATAATTCTATTACTTATTAGTTAGTATTAATATATTATATTATATAAGTAAGCTATTGGATATACTATAGGTTATATATAGATTATATTACCTTTATAGTTCTAAAGGGATAGTATATGCTAAAAAGTTAATATACTAGAAATTTCCTCTATAAAATTTATTAGTATTTGAAATTATAATCAAAATAAAGTAATGCAAATAGTAGTAAAATATATTAAAAAAATTAATAATATAAGTTAATAATAAAACTTTATTATAAAAGATAGATTATTTAGGTAGATTATATAGTAGTATTATATTTAAGCTCAGGGGGTTCTTTCTTAAAGCCCCCTAGATAGCTAGAATATATATCTATAAGAGGCCCCTAAGTCCTATAACTATTAGTAGCTAGCTTAGCTAACCACTAAGGCTATATTATAGTATGATAAACCGGGTTCCTATAGATAATATAGATTGGCTATTTTCAGGTTTATATTAGCAGGTAGTTATATTAATTAATAAGCAATCTTAATTATATAGCTAATAGTAAATAAGAAGAATTTCTATTATTTCAATCTAATTATACTATAAATATTATATTAATAATTGGCTATATAAATTATTTAAATAAATATAAAAAATATAAATTTATATATCTAGTTAATTTAAATAGATTAAGAGGTTTTTTATTAATCTATTTAATAATTAATAGTTTTTTATTAATCTATTTAATAATTAATAATTTTTTATTATAATATTAAATTAAAAAAATTAATTATTAATTCTATTATACTTAATCTATTGGATTATTTATCTTCTATATATATCTAATAGGCCTATTATTATAATTATAAGAGTTAGATTATAATATAATATCTCTTTAATAATTATTATATTATATTTATAAGAAATCTTATTTTAAAATTAGATATTATAATAGACTAGCCTTATAATAACTATAAATAAATATTTAAATAAATAGAATTATTATTCTTAAGAAAAAAGGAAATATATTAAAAATATATAACTAATATTTTAATTAATATATTATTAAATATTTCTTAAATTTATTTTAAATTTAAATTAGGCTTAATCTAGGCCTATTTAATTCTAGATTATTATTAATCTAAATCTAGCTATAATTAAAGCTAGAATTAAAATAACTTTAATCTAAGTATAGCTTAAATTTATAATATATTTCTTTCTTCCTTTTATTTTAAATATTTTATTTTTTTATTCTAGTTTAATTTTCTTTTTATATTTAATTATATTTAATTTAAATCTCTTTTATAATTAAAAAAAGTTTTTTTTTTTTATTTATAATATTTTTTTATTATAAGTAAATTAGAATATTCTTAGAATTAAAAATAATTCTTTTAGATATTATAATATATATAAAATAAGATATATTTATATATATACTAATATTATTTAATTTTTAATATATATTTCTTTTATTATTTTTTTATATAAGATTATAATATATATTATATAAATTATAATATATATAATTTATATATAATATAGATTATAGGAAGGATAAAAATAATATATAAATAAAAATAGAAATAAGCTTCTAATCTAGTATAAAAAGGTAATAATATAAAAAAGGGTAATAATATAATATAGGAATAATAATTATTATTAAAGATTCTCTAATATAAAAGTTAAGTTAAAAGACTTAGATTTATTAGTAGACTTTTAATTCTTATATAGTTATTTTATTAGTTAAATATTTATCTAATTATATTATATCTTATACTATTAGAAAGTATAGAAAAAATACTATTAAATAGTATAGAATATAAAATTATATAACTTTAAGTTTACTTT
>JAAOZV010000034.1:0-68299 GCA_023653515.1 Trichoderma orchidacearum | reverse complement strand
AAAAAAAAAAAAAAAAAAAAAAAAAAAAAAAAAAAAAAAAAAAAAAAAAAAAAAAAAAAAAAAAAAAAAAAAAAAAAAAAAAAAAAAAAGGAAAAAAAGAACACTGCCGAAAGCAACCGCATTGGAGGGGGAGAAAGAAGAGGCAAGAGGTGTTGAAGGAGCCTGTCTGAGAGAAAGAGGGGGGGGGGGGAAACCTACCTTTGGCTGGGACTGATCCGCTTTCGAAGGGATATCTAAAGACGTGGGCGCTGCCAAAGTCGATAATCTTCATAATGCCCTTCTCGCTGACGACTACATTATCAAGCTTCAGGTCTCTGTGCGCAAGTCCCATGCTGTGCAGGTAGGTCACGCCGTTGAGGATTTGTAGAAAGCTGCACCGAATCTCCTCTCGCGTCATCTTGCCCGTCATGACAATGGCAAAAAGATCATAGGGGGCATATTCCATGACTTCAAACCAGCGTCCCTTTTCCTGCAGAATGTCCAGCGTTTCGATAACGTTGCCATGGTGGAGAGTCGATCCGACGCAGAACTCGGCTGTCACCTTTTTGTTGTATTCCCTCTCCGTTTCGTACGTGTGGCGAGCTCTAAACTCCTTGACGGCAAAGACGGTGCCATCTTCGGTTCGGCGCATCAACCTGACGGATCCACCGGCACCAGACCCCAGCACCTTACCGAGCTTGCCGTACTTGGAGGTCAACCCATGATCGTCTCCAAAGGGAAGCTGTTGGGTGGAGCGGCTGGACTGGGTGGATTTTGACGACGACTTGATGGACGATGGAGAGGCATCCCGCTTCTTATGGTGATGAGCGGTTTTCCGGAAGAATCGCTTCAGATCGGACATTGACCCTGTGGCCGCGTGCACGTGGACGCCATCGTTCGATCCAGAATCATCGCTGTGCTTCTGCTGCCCATACACCCCGAGGCTTGATTTCGACGAGGTCGGCGACGACGCGTGTCCGTGCTTCTTTTTCCTGGAAAAGACAAATCGAGGATCAACCGAGTGCCGAGTGGGGTGCTGCAGCTGAGGAGGCCGGCGGCCCTTGGCGTAGGGATCATTCGCATCACCGCCAGGCGCCATAGGTTTGGAGTAGAAATTGGACGCTGCGCCCCTGGAAGGGCTCGATTCACGAGACACCGGCACAGAACCGGGGCCCACGGCAAAGCCTTTCCGATGTCGCCTGTGAGAGTCTTCGCGACGCTCCTCCGCGAACGAGGATCTGGACATGACCTGGTCCGAGGATGCAGGCCGATGCACGAGGGGCTTGCGATCGGCAGTGCTGGTAGTGGTGGCACTGGTGGCAGCAGTAGCGGGAGTCTTTTCGGTAGAGGTGGAAGGTAAAGGAGTAATTAGGTGAGAGTCGTTGATAGATGTGGGAGTGCCGGTTGCGCCGGTGTCTTTATTTGACCTCTTTTCGGGTTCTGACCCGGCCGGCGTCAAAGGAGGAGAAGCCAGGGCGGAAAGCCGAGGACTCCCGTGAGGAGACTGCCAGCCAGACGAGCTCGGCGTGGGAAGCCTGGTAGATTCAGTAGAGCCATCTTCACGAGAGGTGACCTGACGATGGGGGTTTCGGTTAGCAGCTGCAGCTGACTGAAAATCGGCTGGAAAGTGGCTAGGAGAGGAAGCACAAGCCACGACGGGCATCAGAATGGGAATCGGGGTAGAGGCCGGGGTGGGCATCGGGCAGCCGGCTGCGCGGGATGGTGAATCGGGAAAGCAAACATTCGGTGCGCTGGATGTTGAATGCATGTAGACACCCGCTTTACAGGACGGACGTAAACCAATATTTATATGATCGCGGAGCTAGAGGTTCATGGCAGCGGTGAGAAAAGAAGGAAAAGAAAAAAACAACACGACAAAGATGGGATGACAGGAGAATAAACGATTGATCAAGCAAACAAGCCAGCGAGCAAGCGAGCAAGCAAGTCAAAAAGATAAAAACAGGCAGTCCGCGGTAGCGGGTAGCGGGCAGCGGGCAGCGGGTATATAGCAGACGGGCGGCACAGTTTCTTACCCTCGATGCAGGCAGGGAAAAGACCTCGAAGCCAAAAGTGCTCATGCGGCGCTCCTGCAAGGGCAATCCATGGAGCGATTTTTGGAAAGCCTTGATCTGATCGGCAGCGACCTCGTTGAAAGAGTTGAACTGCTCTGAGGCGTTGGTGGTCGCAGTCAGAGATGGAGCAGGGCCCTCGGGGGGTGCTTGAGGCTCAATTTCCTCAACGGCGGAGGAGAAGCGGACGGAGGCCGGAGCATCGCGAGGCTTGCTGCTGGCGCTGTCGTGGGAGAGGGTCCGAGAGACCTGACCCGACGATGTTTCAGGGGTAGCGGAAGCGGAAGCGGAAGCGGCAGCGACATCTGTTTGGACACGTCGAACAGAGAGGAACAAGGTCAGCCAATGCCTCCATCAAGCCAGACTCGATCATTGTTCTCGGGGGGTGTGTGCATGTCATGTTTGTTCATGATCGGTGTGGGGGGGTGGTCTCGAGTTTTCGGGAGGCTTTCTAATGTCTCGTAACGGATGCGCCGGACGGTCAAGGGAACTCACCAGCAGCAGCGTCCTGCTGAAGAGGCGCCTTTTTGGGCGCTGGCGATGCCATGGAGCAAAGACGGTTGCTTTGGTCGTGTTTGCCAAACGGAAAGCAACGCAAAATGTCCAAAAAGGCTCGCGCCGAAGGGGAGCAGGATAATGGGGGAGCGAAGTTTTGAGGGCCGGGGCGGGATAGCGCTTGCCGGTGGCCCAGCGAAGACACTTTCGTTCTTTGGAACTCGGTTGCGCGATGATAAAAAAGATGGCCGATAGTGGGGCAGCCTGGGGGGGGTGGAGGGGGGGGGAGGCTCCGGCGCGCATGTACTTGTACGAGGCGCCCTGCGGCTGGATCTCCGTGGGATGCGAGCAGGGAGTATGGAGTACCTGCCTTGGTCGATGCCTTCCGAGGTTTGTGGCACAATCAAGGCATGTACTGGAAACCTGAGATTCGCAGACTGCCATACGGCGCATCGGCATCTAGGTCCCGAGAAGCGCCGTACCTGTACTCTGGCGGCCACACGCTTTTCCCACGGACCAAAAGAAGCCTGGAGCGGTCACGGGTCAAGTTGTATCTCTTATTGCCCGTTCAGGACCAGATGGAGGGCGGTATGTCTTGGCTCCAATGGCCCCTACCTACCGCATGCTTACGGGCTTGGAACATGCGGGATGCTTTTGAGACAAGCAGACAATCCGTTTGTTGTTGCAGCAGCTTCCGGCTTTCTCGCTGCTTTCCAGAGGCCGGCCGCAATTACCTTAATGCTTCCCTTTTGGCTGCCTGCATGGAAGAACCTCTGCTCCGTAGTCCGCAGGTACCTGTACTTTGACGTAGGCCCACGAGCGCCCGAGGAACTCGCCGGCTTGAGACAGGGCTTGCGCAGGAACTCTAGTGCTCTGTACTGGCTCCCCCTCTTCTGGAAGTAGCTTGTGCACGGAAATGCACGCAGCTCAGCTGGCACTTACTGTTCCCGCGAGAAGCGCCTAGTACAGGCGTTCTCCGTGTCGGGATACTTGCCAGTACGGTACCGTCTGGCGCACCGATCCCTCCCTACAGGTATCGCTACGAAGGGGCCAAAGTCGCGCTACTGCCCCCCCAGATCAGCGCCTCGGGTCTGGGTACCTCTAGCACTACAGCTGCCAAAAGGGAACCTGGAAAGGGAAAAAAAAAAATCAACCCATCGCTTGAGAGTTGGTAAATCTCCGGGGGGCGCTTGTCCTTCGAGGCGCAATCTAGAAAATTCTCCATTCCTTGCCCCCTCCAAGCCATCTACGCACGATGTCTCCATCCACCCATCCATCTTCGGCTACGGTGCTTCGACTCCGAAGTGACGGACTAGTTCTAGTCGGTTGGCACTCAAGGGACTCCCACGGCTGCAGCGGGATCCTCGCCCCCCCTCCAGTGTACCGATTTCTAGCCCGCCACGCTGCGAGATTTGATTGCAGGGCTCAGACCCGTCGCTGGCTATCTGCCACCTGCTGCGGAGTAGATGTCATCATCACCGGTCGTGAGCTCTAGGTCCGGCTCCTCGAAGTCACGTTCTGATGATCCGTACTTTTAGGCACCGAGAACAGCGTATCTAGCTCGGTGGATGAAGGTAGATTTGGAGTGTCTCCCGTATCAACCACCCTGGGTGCTCCATACCGCTGCATCTCTCTACGACTCCCAGATAGCGATACCCGCCTGCGTGCTCTCTGTATCCCGCACGTCTCGGTCCTCGATGGCACTTGTCGTGGATCTGATTGTATGGCATGTCGACTCGGGACGCACCCATGATTGACAGCTGGGATGATGCGTCATTCGCGCGGTTCCTCCCATCCTCATCCCCTCATCCCGTCCTCCCCTCATCCCTGTGTGGGTCATGGGGAGTAGTTGTATCACAGTTAATTCCGGGCTTTCGCAGCGCTTGCTAGCGAACATCTGCTATCTGTGCCTCAGGTACCTGGAATTCCCTCTACCACCTTCGTATAAGGTAAAGTACCTAGCTGGCCGTCCCCTTATGGCCGACGCTCACACACATCCAATTGAGACATTAGTTGGCTCGATTTATAGTAGTAAGAAGAGCGAGGGGCCAGCTATTTAGACCGTTGATGGAGGCAGCATACAAGACGAACAGCTTCATGCTGTCTTGATTCGGTCCGTATTAGCGCCATATCAGGAACAGGCGGGACAATAAGCTCGCCCCGACAAGGGGAATTGGCAGCGCCAGCGATATCATAATACCACTGCTACGGATCCGGAGTCGGAATACCAATACGAGATTACTGGAGGTGCTCATCCGCACCAGCACTCTCTTTCTGACAGTGACGGCTCTATCCTGCGGCTAGGGCCGGTCTTTTCCAACTTTCCATTAATGAGTGACCGGGGCAAAAAGAAGCGGGAAGCTTGTTTATTACCACGGCCGAGTATCGGCTTCGTGGAGTCCGCAAATCGGTTTCGCTGTGGCTCTCCGATCAGCTTCCTAGATGGCCCCACAGGTGGATGTTTTGTGCAACGCGTGACAAGCCATTAGCAGTGGCAATTCCAGTCGGGGATACATACACGAGATCACCTACTCTTGATTCGAACGCGGTTTTTGGGGCTTCGCTTCCACTTTTTCCGCTCTAGACGGCGTCGAAGCACTAATACTGATAGTAGCTTTCCCCGAAGTTTTGGTCTCAAAACGGCATTGCCACCTGGAGGGTTGATGTACATGTGTCACCTATTGTCTCAATCAATTGCCAGCCCCGGCTCTGACGGCTTCAACGGCAAGCAAAGAGAAAAAGGAAGCTAATAAATGCTCTTTTCCACGCACGTATTGGGTTTTAAGTCTGACTCGTTGGCGCGCCTGAAGTGGCTTTCCCATTGTTACGTGCATATGAGGCGCTACCTTACGTACAGTACCTTAGGTAGTGTGTATGGAACACACAGAGTGCATTGTGCCGGCTTCTCTGATGCAGCGTGCACGTGCCTCATTGGCATCAGTTCATAGCCTCAGTATCTGAATGAGCTGGGCTTCGCATAAACTTGGCTTTCGCTGTGGGGCCGTTGATCGTCGTCTATATTTGGAACGTTGCTATGCGCTTTCGTGAGAGGTCGGTCATTGGCTTCATTGGCTATTCGACGTCTCATCTCTCGTTGCTGAAGGCTAGTCAGGACTCTGCATCATCATGCCAATTACCCACCAAGTCTATAGTATCATCTGCTTGTTCAAACTGGCCAGTCGCCCCTATAACTGAAATAGAAAGGGTGTAACTTGTAAGAAGCATTTACAAACGTCATTAATCCAACCGTAGTGCTAGCAATCTATCGTTCCTTATCCGTTCCCTTCATGCTGCATAGACCACTTGGACGAAGTCTACATTCATCTTTACCAGACACCCTGCTTCAACATATAGGCTAGAATAGGGGATCAGGATCCCACCGTTGTCTCACTTTCTCATCTTGTCCCCGTAGCTAATAATTATAGTATTCATCAATTCAGTGTTAGTTCTTGGTGGGCCTGGATATCCTGAAAGCTGCTTAGATGGAGGAGTAGTAGGATGCTGGACAAAAAGGCACTAAATTGTACGAGGCAGTTTCATGCTGAACAGTCCTGGTAAGTGGCCTTATGCATCACCAACATGATCTTGTAGCTGGCATCATGCCTATATACCGCTAGTTAAACCTCTACGCATAAAGACTGACTGCCCGTCCATAGCGAGTTTCACGGATGAATGGGATAGTAGACCAGAGAAGACTCGACATATTCCCTAGCAGATCTGAGCAAAACTACCAACGCACCTGGAGACAATCTAACCGCTAATCCTACAAACTCAAAAACTTAAAGGATATCCCCATCTCCTCAAGCCTGTTTTCCACATGCTCCATCACGACTCGCAGACTGTTCTTGCCGCCGCGACATGCACCACTTTCAATGTGGGCTATGAGTCCACTAAGCGTTGAGAAATGTTTCTCCCCTGCTGAGCCCTTTTTGGCCGGTTTCCCTTGGAAGAGCAATGACGGGCAGTGAAACATTTTAGGCGTATGAGCGGCTGACTCCAGATGCTGCATCAGGGCATGTCGCGTCAAGAACGGACGCCGAGTCTGGGGGCACAGAGGGCAAAAGAAAAAGTCTGGCTCCGACAAGTCTGTGGCGTCGCTCCCTCTCCTGGACGCGAATCCGGCAAGCTGTCCTTCGACAAGGCTGGGTAGACTAAGCTGGCTGCTGCTCGGCGTGAGCAGGACCCCTTCGTCGGTGTCCGAGCTTGGAGTCATGAGGCCAAGGCTTGTCGACTCATCCGCAAGGCTGTCTTGAGGCGAGAGTTCAAAGATGCCGCTGCGGCTGGTGATGACATGGCCAGTGTCGTGAACGAGTATCAGTCGGTTCAGATGCAGCCGGTCCATCCCTGACGAACAGGAGCCGCTTTCCATGTGAGCCACCATGGCGGAAGGGCTTCGGAAGCGGGCGTCGCACTTTGTGCCGCAAATCTTGCCGGCCATACACGCCGAGTCGCTAAGCGGGCGATGGACGACGGACTCTCGATGTTGTTGAAAAGCCTTTTCGTTTCTGAACTCACGATCACACTCTTCGCAGCGAGGTTTTTTCGGCTTGTGCACAACGTCTCTGATGTGGTCGTTAAGGGCTTGCGCATCCCCAAAATTCCGATCGCAGTCGCAGCATCGAAATTCTACTGCATGCTTAGTCGCTTCTAGATGGTTACGTAGAGCATGTTCAGTGTTGAACACTTTGCCGCAGTCGTTGCAGCACCTGCTGATGTCGCTATATCGACCTTTAACGCATGGGCGTTTGCGAGATTTGTGTTCCAGGAGCAGTGTGGTAGAACGGAAACACTTGTTGCAATGGTTGCAAATGTTGTGAGTCTTGGACCGTCTATGCATCAGAACGGCTTCCACAGACTGGAATTTGCGGCGACAGGAGCAAGCGTAGGGTTTCATTGTTTGTCTCCTTTGTTCGTGACTCTCTATAAACAAGATGATGTTAACAGCGAGGCGCCCTATCTAGAGACGAGTGTAACACACGTTAGAGTATAGGTGCGGTGCAACCTAGAGCTTCAAAATATATATATGCCCGTGGACTTGGGGAATGAGGGGAAGACGCCTTGTCTTAGGTTCTGCTTCTCTGGGAGGCCTACAAAGTGCGGCCTGACGATACGAGTCCTGCCACATATATTTAGGTTTCAAGTCGTCCACAAGCGTCTGCGGCTGTCTCCAAGCCGCAAATGGAAGTGCCTCCTACGCTGCCTTGAAAGCCCACAAGGTATGAATGTTGGTATGAATCTAAGGCATCCCTGCAGGGTTCTAACGGACAATGACGAACCATGAAAGTCGTCGTTGAGCTCACACAGATGCCTGCATTCTACCGACTAGAGTCGGAGGCACCCAACGTCCGCAACTTGCCGGCTATAGCGAATGATTGAGGCTCAGCTTGGGTTTCCGCGGAACACGATGATTGCTGGACGCGCGGCGACTTTCCATTGGCGGCTATGCGGCCTCTCAGAGTTGACCAACACATGCTTGGCCTCACGCATATATTCCCCCACATATGAAGACAGAAGACGGCAAGGCGTCTGAGAGAGAGAAGAAAAAAAAAATAGCGTCTATTGTATGTTCTTGCTTCGTAACTTGATCGTACATCTTTTTTTTAGCGTATTCTCCGTGTTATACACATTGCGGGACCGGACTCAGCCATCTTGGTTTGATAAGGAGTTCACAGACCCAACACCCACTCGCCTTTTCTAGGGTATCCTTAAGCCACCACATTTATTCCTATCGATTTGCACTGGTAGATGATGGAACGACACAGCCCCTCGAGTGATAATCCCGACAGTCGTAGCTCGGACTGCTTAATCTTGGCGATCTCGTAGACGTGTTTCAGACTGATTGTGCCGACTGTCTCGTGCCCGGGCCTGCTGACGCCCTTTCTGTTCCCCTTCTTGCCCACAGGTGCTCCCACTGCATTGAGCAGCAGCCACGACGTCTGCGGCGTCCTGACGTCAAAGGTGAATGATCGATCTGGCCGAACCGTGACCCTGCATGGCATTGGCGTGCCGGGTACGATGTGTGCTGTCCTGGCGTTGAACTCCTAAATCTAGAATTAGCCCTCTGCTGCCTGCCCTTGAAAAAGGCGGTTGAATATGTTTGTACACCAGTGCGGTCCACCGCACAAAGATATATCCGCCAGACTCAAGAGCGACGAACCTTGCAAAAGTCCATAGATTTGACACCCTTGCTACCCAGCGCGGGACCGACTGGTGGGCTGGGACTGGCCTGGCCGGCTCCTACAATCAGCTTAACGATCGTGTCGACGCCGGCTCCGGCACCCTTTGCTTTTGACATGTCTGGCGTGGCCTTGCGCGAAGGGGGGATGCTGGGATTTCGAGGGTGCGCAGGATGTCTCGTGGTCTCGATGGAGAGGATTTGGGAAATCTCGAAGCCATGCACCTCTCAAAGATTCGTTAGACTATTGCACTAACACCATCGGGTAGTGTTTACTATGGAGCAGTGCTAGTGCGTTTATGGCGGAAAATCCACTACATCTTATCTAATCGATAGCAGACGCCGGATTACGAGCAGCAGCCAAAAAATTTGGAAGCAAAGCGGCAACAAAGCAAATCATTTCGACTTGCTACCTTGATATAATCAATCCATTCACAGCAAGAACGCATCACCAACTGTTTTACCCCAAGGCGAGACGAAATTCATTGATACGTTTGCTGGAGTCTCGTATCCATCATAGTGTGATTTCAAAATATTGCACCATACACACCGAGCCTATTTCTGGGGGAAACATTCCACAACCCGACACCCTGAACTGAAGGCTTCGGAAAAAAAAGAAAAGGAAAAGGAAACCCCTTTGAAACACATCGACAATGCCGTCGACTCATAAGAAGGACAAGCCGTGGGATACAGACGACATCGACAAATGGAAGATTGAAACCTTCACCCCAAAGGACAATGCCGGTGGAACATTTGCTGAAGAATCCTCATTCGTCACGCTGTTCCCCAAGTATCGCGAAGTCTATCTAAAGGAGGCGTGGCCACTGATCACAAAGGCGCTGGAGAAGCATGGCATCGCCTGCACGCTGGATCTCGTTGAAGGTTCGATGACGGTCAAGACGACGAGGAAAACATATGATCCCGCCGCAATCCTCAATGCGCGCGATCTCATCAAGCTTTTAGCACGAAGCGTCCCCGCTCCCCAGGCCGTCAAGATCCTAGAGGATGGCGTCGCGTGCGACATTATCAAGATCCGAAACCTGGTGCGGAACAAGGAACGGTTCGTCAAGCGCCGCCAGCGGATATTGGGGCCCAACGGCTCAACACTCAAGGCGCTCGAGCTTCTGACCGAGACGTACATTCTGGTACACGGCAACACGGTGTCTGCGATGGGTCCCTACAAGGGTCTGAAGGAGCTGCGGAGGGTCGTCGAAGACTGCATGAACAACATCCACCCCATCTATCACATCAAGGAGCTCATGATCAAGCGCGAGCTGGCCAAGGATCCCGAGCTGGCCAACGAGAGCTGGGATCGCTTTCTGCCGAACTTTAAGAAGAAGACGCTGAGCAAGAGACGGGTGCCGCTCAAGGTTACCGATAAGTCCAAGAAGGTCTACACGCCATTCCCGCCGGCGCCGGAGAAGAGCAAGGTGGATAAACAGATTGAGAGCGGCGAGTACTTCCTCAGCAAGGAGGCCAAGGACCGGGCGGCGCTTAGCGATCGAAAGGAGAAGCAGAAGCAGGCCAAGGAGGAGAAGGCAAAGGAGCGGGCGGCGGAATTCGTGCCACCGGAAGAGGATAGCAGGCCTAAAAAGAAGCGGAAGAAGAGCTCTGAGTAAAGGGACCTGTTGTCTGGGCTCTGATACATCCAGGTGTTGTTCGGGGGGGGGGGGGTAAAGAGCGCTTTATTGTTTTTATTTTTCTTCTTTTTTAAAATATATTTACTATCAAACAGAGCCATCAACGAGACATTCAAAAAGCTGTGTTTCTGAGACACCTCGTCTCTTCGCCTAAAGCTATTACTACTATGAAGATGTTTCTAAAATACCATTGTGTAGTTTTAACGATAAATACTAGTAGCATTGTGTGTGCGTTAGGTATATGCATATATACATATGAACAAGTGCATTCGCCCATCTTCCAGCTGCCGTACCTGCATGCCCATTCCCCCTCGTCTCTCTTTTTCCTTTCTCCTTCAGCGTTGTAGATCAGTTTCGATGGGCTTATAGCCTCGGCGACGAAGCCTCGGAGTCGACCTCAATCACCAGCTTGCCAAACTGCTTCCCCTTCTCCATCTCCTCAAACAGCCCGTCGATGGCTTCGATGTTGGCCAGTCCCTTGACCGTCCTGCTGACAACGGGCTTAATCTTCTTTTCTCCGACGAAGGCGACCATGTCTTGAAATTCCTTCTTGGATCCCATGGTGGTGCCCTTGAGCTCGACATTGGCCATGACGGCCTGCATCAGCCAATCCATCTTGGGAGACACCGTCATGCCGTACTGCGAGATGACGCCGCCGGGCTTCAAGATGCGGACCGTCTTGGCGACGAGCTTGCCTCCGGCGCCGTCGATGACGGCATCGAGGTAGGGGCGGTCCTTGGGGAGGAGGGCGGCCAGCTCCTTTTCCCACGTCTCGGACTTGTAGTTGACGCCGCCCTTTGCGCCGAGAGCCTTGGCCCTCTCGAGCTTGTCCGGGTCGCCGGAGGAGACGTAGACGTTGCTTCCAAAGGCGACGGCAAACTGGAGCACGGAGAGGGCCACGCCGCCTCCGATGCCCGTGACGAGGATGTTGCTGCCGGGAAAGGCGGCGCCGCTCTTGGTCACCAGAGCTCTCCAGCCGGTGAGGCCCACCAGCGGCAGGGCAGCGCCCTCGGCGGGCGATAGGTGCTCCGGCGCGAGCACCACCTCGTCTTCGGGCACGACGATGTAGTCCTGGGCGGTGCCGGCGTCGGTGATCTTGGTAGAGCCGATGACGGCAAACTTACGGGCGTCCTCCGGCCCGGCAGGGTTGGACTCCCATCCGCGCATGGGCGTCAGCAGGACGGGCTTGTGGAGGAGGTCTTTGCGGGAGACATCTGGGCCGAGCTCGACGACGGTGCCGTAGCCGTCGGCCAGCAGGGGAGACGTGAAGGAGATGGCAGGGTACTGGTGGTGGCGGATAAAGAGGTCGCGGTGGTTGAGGGCGGCGGCGGAGATGCGGACCAGTAGCTCGCGGGGACCCGGAGATGGCTTGGGGACGTCTTTGATTTGGATGCTGCGAAAGAAACAAGGTAAGCGATGATTTTACACGGGACTCTGGAGCCAAATAGAGAAGCTTTTACGGGTAGTAGACTTCGCCCGGCTTGCCGCCTTCAATGTGCTTGAGAGTGAGAGCTCGCGGCATCGTGGTGGAGAGGCGGCGGGAGGTGCCTGAACGGCGAGACGATGCAATTGAGTCCTATCTTGGTACAACGGATGGTCAATGGTATGTGTGAATCAGGGCGAGTTGGCTCTCTCAACTTATAGCTGATTCAACTCCACTTCCCCCACGATGAGCTCGTCGTCCCTCCTTGGAAACGAATTGAAGCAAAATTGCCTGTTATGACATCAAATCCAAAAAACCCCGCCACGGCCTCACCGCGAACGATTGACCTCGGTAACGCGCTCCGGCTGGCGGTCCGCCAAAGCGCGCATTTGTCATCCTCCCTCCGTTAGGGCAAATTTCATGCAGAAACGGGTGTTTGATCTAAGGAATATGATGGCAGCTTTTCGGCAATCAAAGAGAGTTTCTTATGGAATGAGGCTTGAAAGGTAGGTAGCTGCAATGTATCCCCTTGTGCCCACGATAGGTAGCTGCGGGTACTAAGAGGTACCTCCCGTATACTCCCTATGCTTACGGACAAGATGTTTGCCAAAATCATATACTATAAGCTGGCTTCATAAAGGTACATGTACTGAAGATATACCGAGACATCATGAAGCTTGCGACTCATGTCACTCCCGTCTTCGTCGACATGTTTTGCTTGGACACAATTCGTTCCAACGAGCTGAAGCAGAAAGTTTCTGTAAGAGTATAGGCCATGACATACAGAGACTTCTGCTCCCAAACAACTCATAATCAAGCGCCGATACTCTCTTCCTGCCCCCGTCATTGCAATTTTTTATGTCAAACAAACATACAGCAATGTTCCATCGGCGCGATTTATTCGCGGTAACAGGCTGCCCCATTGGCATGACCAGCTGGTACGGCCGCCAGATCAACCCGCAGATGTAACGCGGCTCCAGACGGGACTTGCCGCAGAGGCGCCGCGGGACCTCCGTGTCAGCTCGGTCCAACCGGCAAATTGTCCGGCATCGGACCTCCTCCCTTCCGGTCAGCATACCACGGAGGTCCGGTATGCGTTGGGGGACCCTCGATGCGACGGCATCGCAGCTGCTGTCCTTAGCCGTGGGCAATCTCCGTGCCGTCCGTCTAACCCGTCGGTCATCCGGAGATGGCCAGACTTTCTCAGCCACTCTGCTCTCTATTGATGATAGACTTTCAAAGATTTGAATTGTTTTCGAATTCCGTAGGCTATCTTGAATGACTATGTCATCCATGCCCAAGCCAACCCAGTCCGATGGGCAAGTGTGATAGCCATGTCTCGACCATGTCACACCGAGCCTGCGTTTTGGGTCCTCAAGAGACAACTACCCGTATGAGACTATCGCTTCTATAAGAACAAACAAAGATGGAACTCGGGAGTGTGGACAGCAATTCCTCTACACCTCCCGTGCTCGAGACATTATATTACCTATGTATGCTCATCCGATGCCCTGGCGTAGTGCGTTGAGGATATCAATCGACAAATACCAGATACGTATCATGAACTCTAGAGCCAAACTTCAAGTTCAGAAGTGCCCAGAAACACTATTGGCCTAAAGTCGCCAAATTTTTCTCTTTTCCTTCCCTCGGTGGCCGGTCTCGTCGTAAACAACTTTTGCTTGTTTCCCCTTCTCTGCCTCCCAAAAAGTCTAAGCAAAGCTATTTGGACATTCGACAGCCTGAGCGAAGACCCAGAGTAAAAGAACAACTTCCCTTCGAGTTAGCTTGGTTCTAGAGTCTTAGCGTGCCCACGATAGCCCCGAGTTGGCAGCTAAGATGGTAGGCGAGCTTAAATCGCCTTGCTTTCATTGGATCCCAGTTTCCGTGGTTCGCATAGACGACTGTTTGATTAATTGTTCTGGCTCGAGACTCAAGGGATTGATTCCGTACGTAATACGTTCTATTCGACTTCAGGGGCGGTCAAAGATGGCGTGTGTCTTTTGATCCGTCTCTCGTTAGGAGTCTCCTCTCCATCTTTCATTGCCCACGTCTACATCTTTCTATTGAATCACATTTTTCACAGAACAGATTCTATTCAAACCTATGCCTTGAAAGTTTCCTCCTAGCTTAGCTGGCTGATACTTATCAGACTCTGTCAGCGGTCTTTAGAGAGCAGCTCCATGCATACCCGGACGATCATGTCGGCAATGATTGATTCGGCAACCTCGTCAGAACGTTAAACCTCCCTGTCTTTCTAATTTCGAAAAGCATGTAAACTGCCAAAGCCCGTCATCACGACGTCGCGCACGCCATGGTCGCCGAAAATGGCGCCTCTAGGGGCCGGTCCGTCGATTTCGGCGTCTCGGCGATCGGGGGCCAATGACATGGGGTCCACAATAATATCGTCGTCGGCGACCCTTCCTTGAAGGGGGACGTCGGTTATGATCCAGGGTCATTATGCAGTAATAATAGAGTAGGCGATCGTCAAGCACGGAGGTTTGCTCCGTAGTTTTGTCGCCTGCTAGCCCGTCTCGTAGATGGGGCCTGTCGTCAGGCAGATGGTCTCCGGAGCCTTCAAAGCAGAGTGCCCGACGGCCCGGTGAGGATTACACGATCGTCAGGATCCCTTAAACTTTTCTTTCTCCTCGCTCCGTACTGTGCGGTACTTGTCACTTCTGAACTTTCACCGGCGTAGATCAAGATAATCGCGGCTGAGGATACGGATCACTTTTCGAGCACATTTCCCTCAGACGAGTTGAATCTTCTGGCGCACTTCCGTTGTCGTCGACATACGCACAGTCTCTTTTCTCTATTTCTCTCTGTTATACCTCTTTTCTAAGAACCTACTTTGTTGTGCTGTCCAGCCATGACAACATCATTCATAACAGGAGCGGCGTTTGGTGCTGCCATGATGGCCGCTGGCTTTCACAATCCCGCCATTGTCATTGCTCAGATGAAATGGGAGAACTGGCACATGGCACAGGCATTTCTCGCTGCTACCGCAACCAGCGCGTGAGTCGAATGGGAGGCACTGTATACTGCTAACCCTTGATATGGAAGGAATATCAGGGCAAAGTCATAAAGCTAACTTTTTTTCTTCTCTGTTTTCCCCCGAACAACAGAGCCGTTTACGCCGCAGCAGAACGTCTCGACTACGTCAAGCTTAAACCCCGAAGTTCCTCACCGATAGGGCTATTCTCCAAGTACGACGGCAACATCATCGGCGGCGCTCTCCTAGGTGCCGGCATGGCCTTGTCCGGATCGTGCCCAGGGACGTTATATCCCCAGCTGGCTGCTGGTGGCCGTACGGGGTTTCATGCCCTCAACGGAGCTATACTTGGCGGCCTCATGTGGACGGGACTCTTTTCCAAGTTGGTCAAACACAGCAAAGAAAAGGCAAACATCAGCCCGGTGACGGTCACGGCAAACGACCAGTTCGGTCTGAGTAAAGGTTTCACCCTGTTTCTCTTTGAAGGGACATGCCTCTTTATCCTGACGATAACAACACTGTATACTCCCCGGTTCCCGGGTCTCAAACTCCTGGGAGCCACGGGCGGATTCCTCATCGGCCTGTCGCAACTGGTCTCCATCGTCCTGCGCAAGTCTATGATAGGCATCTCCTCCGCGTACGAAGAACTGGGCAACTACTTCTGGTGGCTCATCAAGGGAGCAGAGCCCAACACAAGGCCCCTCGCATACAACAGCATCGTATTTGCCGCCGGCGTCACGGCGGGAGCTTGGGGCTTGCTGCAAGCTGTGCCATCACTGGCGAGTGCCCCTGTGCTTGAGGTGCCGCCGGTGTTGGCAATGGTTGGAGGTGCGCTCATGGCCATCGGATCGCGGATGGCAGGCGGTTGTACGTCTGGCCACGGTATCAGTGGCATGTCGTTGCTATCCCTGTCGAGCATGATTACGATTGCCTGTACATTTGCGGCTGGCGCGGTGATTGCACCTTTGGTCTATTAGCTTTGGATATGCGGTGACTCCTCCTGTTTCTTTTCCCTCCTATTCCCTTCTACATGTATTTACCACTCCATCACTCTCAGTGAAGAGAAGAATTGAATGATACCCCCGGGCGCGCTCAATACTAATCATTGATTCAAATCTCCACTTCCCTTCTTCGCCGTCACCTCAATCTCAATCTTCATCTCGTCCTTCATCAAAGGAGACTGCACCATTGTGGCAGCGGGGCGTACGTCACCAAACCACTTTCTCAACACCGGCCAAGTCTTGGGGAAGTCGTCGCGATCTGGAAGAATGTATCGTACGCGGACGACGTCGGACAAAGAAGAGCCAGCTTCTCGTAACACTTTATCAATGTTGACTAATGTCTGCTCGGTCTGCTCGACAACATCGGTGGAAATATTGCCGGATTGATAGTCATAGCTGCAATTCGTGGGTAAAACCAGGAGGCCCTATGAGTGAGCCATTGATTATGGATAGACGGATGATGAGCCGAGTAGTATCTCACCCAGTCGTTCCAGATACAAAAATCCAGTCATCAAGAACGACGGCCCGGGAGTATCCTATTTCTTCTTCAAAGGCCGAGCCGGAGCTGATGTTTTGGCGAGACATTTTTATTCTAACGAGATGAATTGATTGTTACAAGACGATGTAGAAGGCAGTACGAGACGTCGGTGGAGGCAATAGTATGAGATTGGCAGGAAGAGATTCTGTTTGGTGTGGAAGATTTCAGTGTGACTCACGGTGCTGATACATACTTATTGCACGCCTTGCAGAAAAGATATGAAAAGTCTAAGGGCAAACTAGGCAACCTCTTTGTATAGCCGCTTGAGGACTAGTTTCCTTGGATCTAGCGGTAATTTACCACCGAGGCCCTCGATGAAATAAATGATGGACGAGTGGTTGTAAGAATCCTTGAGCCAAGACAAAGAGATGGCATCTCTCATGGCGTCGGCTTTTTATGCCTAATCGGGGGCCCAACAAGGTGTGGGCGAATAACATGGCCATATTCTACAAGTCTTCCAATCCCCTATCCGTTGTCATAATTGTCGTTGCTATTGTACATAAGGTAATGATACAAGCGGGTGGTACCTTGACGGTGAAAGGTAGCCGTATTCTACTAGTATGGTATGCGTGGTGGACGCATAAGGTATGGCAAAGCAAGCAGGCCATGGTTCGGATCTACTGGCTCGTGAGCTCCTTGACCAAAGCTGCCACCGACTTCTTGTCCACATCCTTCCCCTCGAGCGCGCCGTTGACACGCTTCATCACGTCTCCCATGAGCGACTTGCCCGCCGCCCCGGCACCCTTGGCAGCCTCAATGGCCTCATTTATGAGAGCCCGGATCTCGGCCTCTCCCAGGGTCTGTACTCCGCTTGCTGCAATGTACTCATTCAGGATGGATATCTGTTGATTCTCCTTTTCCACCAAGTCCTCTCGTCCGGCCGCCTGCGCGTCGGCAACGGCATCCTGGGCGCTCTTCTGCAGCTTGCGAATCAAGGCGACGAGCTGGACATCGGTGCGGATCGGAGATGTCGTCTTGGAGGCATTGAGATTCGCAGACATGATGGATCGGAGCACGGACAAGCGAGGGGCGTCTTTGGCACGCATGGCAGCCTTGAGCTCGCCTTTGAGCTTCTGCAGCAGAGGCGGCGGAGCGTCATCTTGTGCGGTTGAATAGAATCGAGGGGAAGACGAATTGAACAGGCATTGCCTCGGCGGGAGACGTAGCACGGCTCGGCGCGAGCATCGAAGCGTCGCTACGAGATGCAAAGACGATTTAGAAGCTGCCATTTGAATCGAGGTTAAAGAAAACAAATGCGAAAAGGGCCGGGTGATGATGGCAGTTGGAATTGAAAGCTCGTATGTGGCCTGGGTGCTGCTGGATAAGAGTGGGAGGAAAAATCCAGTCTCAAGTTCGAGACGAACCATACCTTAGCTACAGGGTAAGGGTTTGGTATCCAAATTTGAAGTGCTACGTACATGTACCTTGAGTGGTGACTTCAGATTGTGCCCTATGCTAGGTATCTGCTACTAAGTCGTATAGAGGTACTTGAAGATGCGCCGTACGGAATAGTACTCAGGTAGGTACCTCATTACCTCTTACGGACCGTACGTGCGACAGGCACCTTAGGTAGGAGACAGTACCTTGTGCATCACCAAAAATTATGAATGTATTTCGCAGTACTCGTTAAACATAGCATGCAGAGCGTTTCCTTTGCTTCCGCCGCATCATGCAGTTTACTTCTATTCGTCATATACCTGCCAAAATACATTCAGGGGGCCTAGGTCCAGAGCAAATCCGTGTATTAGTGGTTGTCCACCTCCCTGTTACTCAATCACTGTGCTCTTATACAGAGAGAACTATGTGCATGCTTGTAGTTCAGGTCCTTATGTTTATTACGGCCGTGTCCTCGGCCTCGTTCCGCGCTCGGAAGCTCACCGTTGCTTGAACAAGGCAGCGCAGTGCCATGCCAGAGGCGTCTCAAAGGTCTTCTCTCCATTGGAAAACAAGCAGGCTAGGGCCAGAGGCACGACCCTAGACACACCAAGCATCGTCTCCATTGGGCCAAAGCCTCCTGCAACCCTGGCCCCTCCTGCTGCTGGAATGACATCCAGGGCATCATGTACATTATACCATACCAAGTGCCCAAGCAAAGTGTCATGGTGGCCCTGTCCAGATGGTAGAGGTAGTGTCTCATACATCATAGTGCTTGGCACGATGGCATCCTCCTGATACCACTCCACCAAGCCCATTTTCAAATCGCTCTGTCGTCACCGGCTCCATAGCGATTTGTGACAACCACCTCGCTGAAAAGCTTCATCGACCAAGAGGGTTAGCCAGCGCTGCGTCTCTGCCGACCTGCCAAAGAGAGGCGACTGCTGGTCAAAGAGCGCGGTGACCTTGAGAGAGAAATATGGAAGGTCGAGCGATCTGTGCTGCTAGTCCCGTATCCCCGTTGCACCCTAGAACTACCCTAGCCCGCAGTACTTTGGACGTGTCCCATGCGGAGTGGCATCGTACCGTAATATCGTTCCTCCTGCAGCATGTTAGGCACGAATGCGTTTTTTTTTTTTCGCCGCGCCTGAGGATACGCAACGGGGGAAATTCATATCCAAGGCCACTTCTTGAAGCCTGACACCCTTTCCTTGCGAAGCAACAATCCTGCGCGACAGTGGGTTCGGCGGTGCAGAAACAGATACGCTCCAATGGTCTTTGGGCTGCTTGCCTTTGGCTCGTTGGCCAGCCCTGCTTGGGCCTGCTCATGCTGCCGCGGCTTCGCTTCCTACTTGTTCCCGAGTCGTTGCAACTGACGAAATCCGTGTAGTCGGTAGCGAGACCTAGTCAGGCGGAGGAGGGTTCCATGATGGCGTGAGATTGGCGGGACAAGCATATTTCGCAGCAGCGGTTGTAACAACCACGGTCCGTGAAGGAGCGGTCGTAGAATGCTCTCGTGCCTTGGTGTACTGTATCATCTCTTCGCTTCCGAGGGAAACCCCTGAACTGATAGGGTAGACACAACAGCCATGCGTAAAAAAATTTTCCTCTCCAAGTCTCTGGGTCTCATAACCGCCTGGGTAAAGGATAAGGGGGTTCGAATTGAGATCTCCTCTATTAAAGCTGCGTACAGATAGCAGGCCATGGATCAGCCTTTTAGGCGGGATGTCGAAGACGTTCATAACTCACTCTCACAAAGTTATCCTATCACCTACTATGTCTATTTGTTCCGGTGTCGCCTCCCTAATTGGCCATCAGCAGCATAGCAGAGATAGCCCCAGCAGTTGGTAGGAGGCAGTAGCAACGGCAAGAGCGGCTGCGGTACCTGGAAGGAGCTCATTGGGAAGCATCAGCAGCAGCCACGGCAAGTGCAGGAGTTACCTAAGGTAGGTAGGTGGTAGGTAAGGTGGTAGGCAGGCAATATGTTGATAAATAGACACCTTACCTCGCCTACCTTAGTGAAGGCACGAAGCCCACACCTCGGGAACGCAAGATAACTGCTAGCCTCGCCTATCAAAACCTACCTACCTGGGTACCTATGCGGTGGCAGCCCGAGTATTGCTATGCGTGTCTCAGAAAGGTACCTTGTGGTAGAAATATGAGGCGAGGTACCAGGGGGAGAGAACACTCGATCCATCGTCGCTCCTGCCTGCAAAATGCCGCCGCCCACCGCGGCTGCTCCTGCTAGCTCAGCATTGGCCTCCCGCCGTCCTCAGGAAGGCAATCACGCACTCGACTTAATGCACGCACACGCAGATGCAGCTTCCCAAAATAAAATGGCCTGCTGCCGATATGCGGAGCTAGATCTGACGCTTATTGCTGAGGCGAGGCAGGTACCAGATGCCAAGCGCCACCTGCCGTCCCCAGATCCACCCCGGGAACCTTCTTTCGACCGCCACCTCTCTGCCTCTCTGCCTCTCCCTCTTCGCCTGCTTCTTCCTTTCATCGTTGCTCCTCTATCCTTTTCTTCCACGCCCGGTGCTGCTCAGAAAGAAACCGACAGATTTCGGTCCAGACCAAGGACAGCACATAGACGCGAGGCCCGTGGACGCCACCTTTGGATTGCTGAGCGGGATCCCTGACCAGGGGGGCGTTCTCCCCCCAGCTTCCTAACCAGAGCTCCTGCTCTGATCCGAATATTCATCTTCATCCCACGCGAGATTACCATGTCTGCCTTTTCCGCTTTGACAGTAGCAAGTTGTAGTAGCACTCTAAGCTACAGCTCGGGCTAATGGATCATTGGGGAGGTTTTCGACCGATAAAGACATATCTGTATGATTGCTGGTAAGCCGCCGTCGTCCACCCTGAAATTACCGGTAGAGATTTGATTTTGACTTACAAAGGGAAATAAGCCTGCACATAATGTGCCAAGATTCTGGTTAGCCAGGTCATATTTAAGTTGAAATTAACCGGTGGTGAGAATTGCAATTGCCTTACTTTGTAGGAAGGATTGCTGGCTTCGCTTCTTGCCTGGGCTATGAGGAGCTGGAAATCTTCTAACGCCATGCTACAGTTGTCCGAAGTCGTGTCAGTGCTAAATGCCTCACAATTGTGGTGCCGGATAAGCCATGTTGGAAGGAAAAGAAAAAAAGAGGCCGACATGACTGACCCTCGCATATTTGTAAATGGGTGCAGCCCCATTGAATACAGCAGCTGACTTACGTTGCTGATATTCATGGTACCAATTTCGTGGTCGCGAGGATCTGCAACAAACAGTGTTCAGTCAGAGCCAGTCTTTGTGCCGCCTCAACAGCCTGTGTGAAATGAGCTATGTCGAGCCTTACCAGTTGACCACGGAGACATGGGCAGCGTCAGGAGTCGTGACTCTACCTCGGTGAAGCCCGCGCTTCTCATCCAATCTCTAAGTCGCAGCGCTGCTCGTGGATCCTTGTGCGGATGCATCGCTTCGAGATATCCACTTGACCATCTGGAAAGTGCGTGATCTACCCGGCTCAGCAAACATCCAATCACCCCTGACACGAAGAAAGCTGGACTTGCCTGGAGTTAGTGTTCCATTATCGGACTGGGCATTGAAGTATATCTCCACCAGTTGACACCAGCCTCCTGGCTGAAGGACGCGGTATATGTCTCGCAAATAGCTTCGCCAACGGTTTGCATGAATTCCTCCTGCCATCATCTGACTGTGTACGACGTCGAAATGGTTGGATGGAAATGTGAAGCTAAGAAATTACCATTGCTCAGCTAACCATATTTTTTGGTGTCAGACGAATGAACAGCAGGGCTCCTGGGACACTTACTCTGCGTTCAGGTCATCAACCTGAAGGTCAAGATTACCTGGCATCTCCTCAGGAATCATATGCGGACTGATGTCCAAACCAAGGACCTGTATCTCCGTCAGCGCTGTCTTCTTCTTCTTCTTCTTCTCTCCCTGTCACCCCCCTCCCCCCCCCTTTTTTTTTTCTTTGAAGAATTACATATCACTAAATTGAGTCCAAAGCGTCCGGTCAACATTCTCGACATCCCCCGAAGCCGAAAGTGCGCCGACTAAGGATTTGCGATAAGACAGACAAGACACATACCTCAGCATCTGGATATTGTTCAGCAACTTCCATGGCCCAATCGGCCGCACCAAATCCGCATTCAAGGATTCTCCGAGGGCTACTGATGGGAGGAAATATCAATCTGTTGTCGAAGACCGTACGGAGCATGGAGTGCATCGAGCCCAATCGCGCTATTTCTTCCTGTTTTTATCATATTAGGGATCATGAGTCTCTGCGGGAACTGTCCTATACCTCATACAACATACTTCGTCGATAGGGGAAAAGTATACGTTGTTAGCCAAGGCATACCGCTGAAAGGTTCGACCGTGGTAGTTGACTGTCTCTGTGTACGTCTCGTCGAGAGGAACAGTTCCGTCCCTACCAAGGTAATGTTAGCGATCCTCCTCCTAGGCGACATGAATATGTGACGGAGGGTGCCTCGTACTCTGCATCCATGTTTTGCTTCCTTTCCTTTTCCCTTTTCGGTTTTGAAATTTGGGTCGAGCTAAGAGACGATCCAACAAAAGAAAACGCTCGCGATGGTTGTTGTAATGAGATCTGACAAGCCGTCGAACGCCCTTTTGTACGTTGCCATATGCCGGACCAACTGATACGAATGCCATCGCCTGTGGTTTGGATGAGACGCTGTCCCGGCTTTAGGAGTCATGTGGTACCCAGATGCGTGGCCCCAGTCCGGGCCTTCAAACCGCCCCTCTTGCACCAAAAAATGGCTCCTACAGTGTGGTAAGGGGACCTTGGGCATCTGGTCACCATGGCTGAAGTGGTTAATAGAGGACAAAAAGGCATGGTGCTTTTGCCGGAAGCGGTGGAGAGAGTTTACAACATGTGTCTGCATTGCCTAGCTAAAGCCTTTTTCGTCTCTCAAGGGAAGGATGCCGATCCTTCTTGCCAGAGCATCATACATGAGCGCTCGGCGGCTGCTTGTGCTACTTCAACATTGGGAGCCTAGGTCCTCCAGGGGTGGGACGCGGAATCGTCAGGGTTGAGCCAGCCGTACCTGTGATGACGTACGGGGAAACTGGTCTTGGAAGTCTAGGATGCTGGTGCTGCATACAACATCACGGCCTAAACTGGAGTTGCGACATTTCCACTTGATGTTGCTCTGCTGGTGCCAGCGCAAAAGGGTGACCGTCATCGCTGCCCAAGCCTGCTGCAGCGCGAAAGCAGTAGTCAACATGCCTCTGATGGGGTCTAGATGCCCTCGGCGAGCTAAGGAAACAGACGCCCACTACTGGCTGGCATGTCGGGGAGAAGTGAAGCTTGAAGAGGCCCGTCATCATTCTATCATTTGGACTTACCACATCAGTACCTGAAACCCCAGAACCTCTTACCGCTTATGCTAGAAGGATAGAGGACGTGCACACCTTGTTGGCGGAGCTGGAAGCGTCAGGGTAGTGGCTCTATGTGCTACTGCTGGCACTGCTACGGCCATCGTAGTGCACCTCGGACACCTGTTCATGCTTATGGAGCCTTGTTTGGAGTTCTCGATAATAGTATCCGCATGGAAGAAGCCGGGTGTCCAATCCCGTTTTGCGGACCGTGGATCATGGATCATGGATCATGGATCAAGGGTTATAGGCCATAGCCCGTCAACGACGCTATCCCAGATTTTGTCTGTCATGCTTGTGAAGAAGGAAGTAGTACTACACCATCGTCTTGATAAGAAGCATTGGAAATGGAGTGGTATTGCTGGTCACCAACTGCAAGTCTTGCGACGACAAATGCCGACAGCTCAACAGGGTAAGAGCGATTAGTCCTTTGGGCAGCAGTCAAGGGGCCTTTTTTTTTTTTTTTTTTTTTTTTTTTTTTTTTTTTTTTTTTTTTTTTTTTTTTCTCTCTCTCTCTCTCTTCGAGGGTACGATTTTATACGGCATATCCATGTACTCTGCTTCCGTTGCTGATAGAGCAGCAGTTTGTCACAAGTCGGAAGAGCTGGTATCGAAGAAAGGATAAAAAAAATCGTTACACTGGCACACCGAAGTCAACATTTTGCAATGGACGGTCTCAGTGTTCTTTTCTGTGATACCTCTTTCTTGTGATGCTCTGGGCTCAAGGCCGATTGGCATGACGCGATGTATCAAGTGATACCAACGAAGTGAATGCTCGGGGCCGGAGCAGAAACAACTTCCTCTTTGAAATACTAGTAGCAAAAGTACATAGTCTTGTACTCCCGCTTGGTAAAACCGACAGCTTGGTGAGCGAACAGGGGAGGGAGGGTGGCACATGCGCACCCGCCTGTCTGTATGCATGTGCTAGCAACAATGGCGCTGGAGAATCACGTCGCCATGTTGGCGGCGGGCTCCCGGAAAGGGGTTTACTTTCAAGCTCTGGATCCACAAAAATGATGGCCATGGCAATTACTTGCTGATGGGCCAAGCCGAAGCGTGACAGCGAGTTCGCCATAATCGTCACCACGCGCATATGTATCTGCGGACAGGACGCTCCCCAACGTTGCAACGACAAGGCGCACCGGGAATTCGCGGTTTCTCACCGCTCATGGCACGCCAACTTCTGCTTCTCATGGATCTCGAATGAGCCTGCCACGTTGGCATGGACTGTTGGGCTCCTAGGCTGGCCTCGTGGCCTCTCGATGGCACCTTAGGCGATCGTAGATCGTGTCTGTCAAGTTGAATAGCCTAAGAAGGGGCTGTAAGGGTGGAGTTGGCTAGATAAGCAAGCCTCCTCTCTGTCTGTCGATGTTCCTCGACGTCTTGACCGCTGTCACTTGCCAGCGACTAGTGAAGGGACAGACAATGTGGTCCATCAGAAGAAAAGGATGCATGGCTTGTAATTACCATCGTCCTGAAAGAATGTTCAAGGGATGCGCGGCCGGTCAAGGCGCAAACGACGTTACCGGCGCACTCACATCCATATCCGCGGAGGCATAAGAGTCTAGAGCAGCATTAATATGACAGATCCCAAAAGCCCCGAATCAGCAACCAAGCAGAGAGGCTGAGGAGAAACTACCGCACGCTGGGGAAGCTTAGTAGACATGAGGGGCTCAACCACAAACTAGGGCTGGCCCCCCCCCATGCTACGGCCAGCTGATGGGACCATGTCAACGGGCCAAAATACACGCAAAGATGTTCCGCGCAGGTACGGAGAATAGAGAGCTCGGAGTGACATGGCCTCGTTGCCGCGCTATTGCTCTATCAAAGGTAGAGAGCGCTCATGAAGTGTTGCTGTGATCCGCCTGACAAGACACTATAATATGGAGATGGAGATTATTGCTACTAATTATGCCGTGCACATGAATCCACTTTAAGTCAATCTTAGCCTTTCAGCCGGGCAATAGTTCGCTCGAGCTCGCACCAGGCCCGGAATACCCGCAGAAATTAACGTATGATGAGCATCGAGAATCAAAGCCTGGAACCGGCAGGCTCTTGAAGCATATGAAAGACTTGTCGTTCCAAAGTGACGAGCATAAACCAGATACAGATGCATGTCGACTCATGTGCGGTACAGAGGCTACATATCAATCTATTCTCGCCGGTCAAGTGACTCGAGAGCTTTGGCGTCATTCGACAATAGTTACAATGCGCGCCTTGTAATTTCAATATACTCGGCGTTGCTCGGCTTGGGAACTTACCAGGATCAGCTGTCCTTTGATAATTGTGATTATGACAAGCATACTTTGCCATGAGCCGAGTGAGTTCTACCTGAGACGTGACTGGGCTGGTTAGCCTCTTATTTCGTGTCGCGGAACAAAAGGAGGATGTACATACGAGTCAAGGGTGCGTATACGAAATGGACAGCTGTTCAATGAACTGTCCGTCCTTATACGAAAATACAGTAGAGTGTATGGGTGCCGGACAACAGTTACATAAGCAGCTCGTCAGTATTCATCATTTGTGCAATAACCAGGACCAGGCTCAGGCAACGGTAAACATCTTCGTTACCTCGGTTGGGAGCTTGGGGCTCTTGGATGGGCTTCATATCCGCCAACGACTCAAGACCCCAGACGAGTGATGCCTGCTATCTGCAGTACGAATTAGGTGTCCCTAGACGCCAAGCTTTGTCATCGAACTAGACGGATCGATATTCGACAAGGCAAATGCGGGACAAAAGAAAAAAATAAAAAAATTCAGCCGACCCCTACACAAGTAAGCCGGAGGTAAAGGCGAGCTCATGCCCCCTGAAGACTGCGGACCGTTTTCTGACATTAGCTTTGGTTGGGATTGCATGGAGCCGTGAGCGGAACCATGGCAGGGGTGACCCTGTCCCAGCCCCTTTTTTGCCGACCCAAGTTGTCGGGACCTTGAACCAGAGTGTCGGGTTCATTTATTGGATTGGCATCTTGTTTACCTTTTTCTCCTTTGTTTCATGGCAAGAATGGCAACATGGGAAGCTGAATGGGCTGCTCCATGATTCGTCTGCGTAGGCGAGCCATGCTTGCATGCGGCTACTGCTTCAATCAAGGGCCAGATGCTGACGATGTGACGATGGAATTTGCGATACGTCGGAGAGGCTTATGCTCCGCGGTTCAACGGCGGCACACCCCATGGACTGACAGATGGACAGGACAGGAGCTCTATACCTGAGTGACTGGGGCAACAAGCAATGGATCAAAAACCCCATGTCTGGATATGACCGCGGTCTGCGCCTATGACGAGCGTGTTGACTTAGCCGAAGCCATGGGGTGCCTCCGTCTCGATAATTTGCTATTCCGTGTTCCGCGCCAGGTGCAATTTCTGGTCGGCCGAGTTTATACAGAGGAATCCGTACGACGGGTTACGATTCCCACTGCTCCACATGCCTTCCCATTGTCGTACTCTTGATTACCCATCAACTTCATTACCACATTATGAGAGCTTTCTGACAGGGTTTTCCGTGGCTAGGCTCTCTCTCTTTCCATCTATGTCCGAACCCCCTATACAGCCGTTTCTTCAATCCCTGCATGTTCTCCATTATTGGCGGTAGACAGATGCAGAATACCTGAAACGATCTTTTGATTATGTATGCATCGATCTTTTTGATCTCTCCCTCTCATGTTTGGTCAACAGTTACGGAGCACATCAATTGTATTGTTGAAGAGCAGGCATGGGCCACGGAACGAAACTCGGCCATCTTTTCTCCCATTCGGTTCTATTCAATTACTCTGCATTTCACAGCTGCCTCAGTGAGGGAATGACAAAATCTCGACTACTTCAACTCTACTGCTGACGCTTCCTGGCTGGCATCGAAGACAATACACTTTGAAAGTGTGTGTAAGGCACTGTCCGTGAAAGTATCCATCGAGTGGTCCATCTGACTATGGACTGCGAGGAAACAGCTGGCACATCCTGCGAAAAAAAGCGCACCTCATAAAGTTTGATATTGCCATTCTACTACCATGTTGTGAGCGGGTATTCCATGCTATGCTTGAGAAATCCGAGTTGTGTTCTACCATGTGGCTGGCATCCCTACATAACCTACATTGATGGTAGGTAGCCATGATATCATGTTATGTGGCGGGTAAAATGTGACCAGGCTTCACGAATTGTCTGATAGACCCTGATACCGACAGGATGGACCAAAGGCCACCTTTCCAAGCGGCCCCAACATCATACGAAACGCAGACACAAGCCGCCCCTAGAAGGAAAGAAGCCCGAAACCTGTCAGCAGCATGCAGTTTCTCAAACGGCCCCCAATCCGCCCCCCTTGACTATACCGTGGGTACAACCCATGGATGGTCAGCGTAGTGCTGACCTGCCACGTTAACACCATGTGAATACAGGGTTCCTGCTTTTCACGGCTTCGAGGCGCTCTACAATGACCTTTCGCTGGTGGCCCATTTGTCCTTCCGCAGCGGCGTAGCCTAGATCGCCTTCAAGGTCGTCATCGTCAGCGCTGCCGTAGGAGACATCGCCATAGAGTTGCTGAGCTATGCTATTACTGTGCTGCCGCGTTGCGGGGGTAGCATATGAGTATCGCCGTTGATGTCTCTGATTCTGCCGACGTTCTGGCTCGTACATATTCAGTGCACGAGCTGGCCCTTGATAGCTTGTGGCACTGTAGAGCTTGGGCTGGGACTGGGACTCCATAGACGGCTTGCTCTGCGTATGAGGAGCGGCAGGAGCAGAGAATCCGGATTCGATAACAGATGACTCGTCAAGTGCCGTGTCAGTCTCATCGACCGGGCTTGACGTGTCGAATCTGCCGGACCGAGGCATGTCTGCTGGGGCTGAAGCGAGACCAAGCAGGTCGTCGACTGGAATCCGGCTTGTCGGGGCAGAGCCGGTGATATCAGCCTCATCCATTGATTGTCGCTGGGCACTGCTTCGGCGCATCTCCGAAGATGTCATCCTCATCGGCACTGCAACGGGCACGTCGACGAGATCATCCCAGACACAGACCTTTGTCCGACGAGTCAATTCTAGCGGGCCATGATCCGGAGTTTTCAGTGCTTCCACCACGTTCCAGGCCTGGCCCTTCATGACCGCAATTTGCTTGGCAAACATACGTTCCTTGAAGTCTTCATCCATCTGGAATACCCGCTTGAGGGCCATCTGTGTCTCGCTCCACCATGCTGTCGAAGTGAGCAGCGGTAGGAAGTGGTCCCTCGTTTTTTGTGAGAACGGCCGACCGATGAGGTCTACGGGAAGGAAAAGCCAGCCAAAGGGGAAACTATAGTCAGGTTGTTAGGGATAATTCTGCCGTGGGACAAGTCTCTCTGTGCACTACTAACCTTCGCCAAGCATCTGGGTGCTTCCATGGCCATGAAAGGGAGTTGTCGATGGCGCCGAGCGTTATTTTAGGCTCACTTCTATGCCGGGGAGAGGATGCCTTCATTGGCTTTTGGCGTTTATAAGGGTATGAGGCTCGCGTGGGCTGAGGGGGCATCTCTGAAGCATTGATTGGCCGTACATTGACCTCCTCTTCGTCCTCCTCCGTAACAGGCTCCATATTGATTTGAATAGGATCTGATGCCAGCGAGACAGTATTTGATTCCCAATCAACTTTGACCATCCAGTTGTCAAGGCCGCGGTCGGTATTTCGCATGATATAGTCTAATATGACGAGCTTCTCGAGCTCCTCTCGGAAAGATTGTTTGAGCTGCTCCGTCCATACAAATTTGTTTGTGCCAGGAGGTGTCTCCGCCCGGTCGTCGTGCTCATCTTCGCTGGAAGCGGCATCGTCCAGCGGCGCCGAACCAGAGGGCCGACAGCTTTCGGTCCACCGCTTCTTCTTCTTTCGGCCGGCATCGTTCGAGCGGAACCCAGCCCAGTACTGATCTGGCCAGGGGTTTTCTCTGAGGAAGACGTTCGCGTCTTTGAAACCCTTGAGGAAGACTTGAAAGCTACCAGGCTTGGCAGGGAGAGGCTTCTTCTTCTTCTGGAAACTTCGCCGATCCCAATAAGGATAGTGGAAGGATTTGGACGAAAGCCACACGACATCGGTGTAGGGGACCAAATGTGTCCGCAGCTGGCAGTCCAGTACATAAGCGGCAGCTTCGCTAACATATGAGAGGTTGGGGATAAGGCTGTACGTTTAAGACTCTGTTAGCACGTAGACCCGAGTAGTTGAGTCCGACCCGAATGATCTCTCAAGGGGACATGATGCTAGACTCACCAAGCTCGTCCAAAAAAGCAAGGAAATAGATTTCTGTGTATCCATTTGTTCCACTTGGGATTACCCGCTGCGTATGGCTCTTCGTCCTTGGGCTTGAAAACTCCGACAATCTTGCCATCCGGGTCCCGAGCAAAGTAACTGCCGGAGCTTCCCTGGGAGATCATGCTAGGGTGGACTTCCTGCCGGATTGCCTGCCGTACGCTTTCGACGACGGCCTCGAATTCAGCCTTCGACATGACCCCAACCTGCGGCTCAGCCAGAGCTTCAGCAGAGATGGGTCGAACGCCCTCTGGTGGTTGGAAGACGGAATGGTGTATCTCTAGTCGCTCTTCCTCTCCTAGGCTGGTCCGGCCCTTGCGCTTGAACTTCGCCGCGATTTCTTCCGCCCAACGCTCCAGTCGAGCGTTGATGGCTTTGATGTCTACGCCGCCATTACTCCCGAGGCGGTTGCGGAACTTGGGCCTCGAGGGACCAAGTTTAGGGCTAGTGACGCTCGAATGATGACGAGGTTGAGATATAGGTGCATATCGCGGTGTGGATGAGGGTTGAAGGGACGCGGTCGACTCGGCGAGAAGGTCAGTGTCGGAATCATCGCTGAGGTCTGCCTGCGCCAGGCGCTCATATCCCGTCGTCGGGGGGCGGAAGCGAGGCATGGCTAGAAGCGGGTCTTGTGAAGGTGTGTCTGAGTTCTTTGGTCAAGCTAAGCTATGAGGACGCTGTCCAATTAGCCATTGGCCTTCTTTTGCTTCCTGGAAAAAGCTGCCTTTTGATTTGTGTGTGACGATGATGGATGGCGAGGGCAATAGATTGGCTTTGCCCACTCGAAGGAGACTCCGCAAGAAAGTAGGAGGGCTGTAAGTAAGATCGCGAGCTCCCAATATTAGAAGGAAGATAGTAGAAGAAAGAAGGCACAAAAGATGAGAAAAAGGGGTATGAGTGAGGGATGGTGTAAGTGCTCGGTAGCTATTGAAACCGGGAAGAGGATCGACCTAGAATTTATGAATGGACTCGGGTCAGGATGAGAGCTTTGGAGAAGGACGCCAAGGCATTGATCGGGTGATAAAGTTTGGTGCTGATAGCTAGTACGTCTCTATGCGGCTGCAACAATGGAATAGCTGCGCGACAGTGCTTGCTATCCGTTTAGTTAGTGGCGTGGACGAAGATGGTGATGGAGACAGGAGACGGAGAGGCTGAGCTTGATTTGTGTCGATGCACAACACAAAAAACAGCATCAAGGCAGGCGCACATGTCATCGCGGCTGACCCGCGCAAGCCGCCCCTGCCTTTTGAGTTGTCATGGATGGCGCGTCTTGTGGAGGCTAAAAGAAAAGGTACATGTGGTAGGTACTTTACACTAACAGAGAAGGTACTTAGACCTAGGTATTCCTCTGCTTGTTCATTATAGCATCGATACTTGAGAAAGAGGTAGAATGAAATATCGTACCTGGAAGGAAGATGGCGATTGGCCGCTTCTGTTTATGTAACTCCGGCGCATTGATCTCCCAAATAATACAGGGCTGGCTGTTTCTTTGTAGAACTGCTTCCTGAAGCTTTACCAGGTTGGTATGGGCAATTTTACACTCCAATTCACATCTGCGGCTGATGGTCCTACAGCCTGACGATGGCGACACTGGATCATGTATGCAGCAAGTGGAACATCATCACATCGTCATGAATCGGTGGTTCTGGCGATGAAGACGTGGTTGGTACCAGTAGGCAGCGGTGTGTGTATGCGCGTTGGTGTGCGTGCTAATGTGCGTATTTAGAATATGACATCGAGTTGTCAAATACGGTGAGCTGAGTCTTGCTGCATCTACCCGTCTCTCCCCCGGGACGGACCTTCTCAAGGCCTCAGTAGTGCTAATACATCATGCTGCTTTTCTCGTAACTTGCCGAAGGCGTGCCTTAGTTTGCAGTAGTCTTGACAAGAACCACGGAGTCTCGCCACTGGCGGCACTTAAACGCTCTGGTGCTGATAGCAGCTGTGGTAGCATCAAGCTGAAACGTCAAGTGTAGATGTGAAACTGTGGGCCCGCCACATATTGCTATGATGTGTACGCATGTCAGTGGCAGGTAGACCGTACCATGCCTCAAATGGGACAGGAAACAGGGTGCGTGTCAAATGTCTCGGATAGAGCCTCGAGTCTTAGGGAGACTAGCATCCTGCTCCGGATTCTAGCCCTCTCCGGACCCCATGGGCCACCCCTAAATTCATGCGTGTAATGTCACCAAACTAGTAGTGTTGACCGAACATTGCGATATTGTGGGGGACAAGGTATCATCGTCGTTTGGGCAATATCATCAACAGGAGCCATGGCTCTTATTAGAACGACTCTCAAGGGCTGGACGATCCAAGAGTCCGTGACAGATGGCTTGTAAATCTACCCCTCGTTATCTTGTAGGAACATAGACCCTTCGCTCTTAAGGCGCTTAAGGCAGGGTGTCACCGTCCGTTACCCCAAAGCATGCATCGTTTGGTGGTCTAACCCACTCCATGCAATCCGAGGAATGGTAGCGACAGTCTGTAACAGTGCCCAAAACTTCCCGAGGTTCCTCTCGTTCATTGCCGCTTTATTGAGCCAATGATTTCATTCCGATACTCCTATTTCGTGCCGGATACCTTTTGTTCATGTACCTTCCTCTACCAAACGTTTGTAACCCAGTTTTACGGAAGGGGAATGAGAAAAAAAAAGGAAAGAAAAAAAAGATAGGAAAAGAAGTTTGAGAATGAAAAATGAAAATGAAAGAGGAAACCGTTTTCCCATGCGTCGTAAGAATGCTGTAAGCCCCTCAATATATGCTGTCGTTGTCGTTCCTGTTTGGCGTTATCAACCCCTCCTTTTGAGGAAATGCCATTGCACGTAAAATAGTGAAATAGCTAGTCTTCTAGAATTGCGTCCGCCCGTTGTATAGACCCGCTCACCTTTGAAGATGACTTCTCGTCTATACTCATGTTGTTGCAAAGTTCCAGCTGTTCCATGTCTATAGGATTCTGGGTGGTCATCTTTTCACCAATCCAAGAGTCAGTCGTCGCCGGTATGCCGAGACTCGAACCAATGACTCGTGGAAACATGTGCGCCAAGACTAGGCGTATAGATGGAAGGCATGTGCAAATGATGCTGATGTTGATTTCGATCGTAGACCACCACGCAATATTCCATTGATCCCACGTGGGATTGGCCGAATTGGCGAAGTGAGCGAGGAATCTGAATCGCAAAAGGGACACGATTATGGCTCTACATCGGAATTAGCAGTCGGATCATCAAGCGGAAGATAGAAATAAGGGGAACATGCATTGATCCTGTCATGAACATAACAGCTGGGCTCAACTTTCTCTTCCAGTGAATTTCGAGCTTATACAGTTGAAGAAGGGGGATGCCCATAAGCCAGATGTCCACCGCAATATTAAGGGCTGCGTTCGCCCAGCCAACGGCATTAACGTTGATGCAATGCCCTCGCGAGGATTCGACGTTACTGAATTGTACCCATGTAAAATTCAGAGGGGCGCATTGGGCCAGGCTGCCGATGACGAAACTGAACCCCGAAACAGATTGAAAGATGATTGTCCCCAAAACCAGTCTTCGAAACGTTTTCCCGGGGAAAAGATCAAGGTAAAAGAGGGAGAGACTTATTTTTATAATAGTCATGAGAATCACGTAGAGAACCTCCATAGCGAGAAACCACCGAGCAAAAGAAGTGACTACCTCTGGCTCCAGTGTCCAAACGTCTCTGCCCAGTCCGTGGCTGGTCAGGCCGGCGACATTGAAAACGATGCAAGGCACGCCAATGATACCTGCTGCTACCAATGTCCAGTCGTCTGGTCCAAATCCCCGCCTGGTACTGAAGAGACATTTAGATAAGAAACGTATGCCGGCGATGACAGTGGTTAGAGAGCTGAGGACTAGGTTCATCGTCTTGAATTTACCGGATCGATCCCGCAATGGTGCGCCGCACAGTGACTGAGTGAGATTCATGGTAACTAGGAGTGATATATTAGTTTACAAAGGAGGAATGCATGGCGGCCTCGTCAGCCAAAACGCACGTTGGGTCTCTGTGAAGCTGCAAGAGGACCTGAAGCAGGCCAAGCTTTCGGATTGGCGAGCCAACCGGCTGCATATGCACGATTGATCAAGATCCAAACAAGTCGCGTTAAAACAATCAAGCTGTTAGGCCGCATCACCAGTTAGATTCTTGTCTTTGAATATTTAAGCGCTTATAACCAAGTTGAATGAACATGAGAAGTGAAAGGGCGGCCGCCGATGAGGGCGCCCTCCGTGAGAAGGGGGGAAATTCATCATTCACTTACAGCACATGATGGCAGAAACGCCAGCTTGGGATGCAGCTCGACACGAGAACTCAACAGATATGTATCGACTTGTTGGATTGCACCGGAAGGCAGAACGGCAGCAGTGGTTGCAGCAACGGTCACAGCCGCAATAACGAGGGATGATCTCCGGAGCATGGTTACTTGCTAACATCAATGACGTGTTTGGAGTAGCATCATCGAGATCTCAGGGACTAGGAAATAGATAGGGCTTGCAATGTTCATAAGGAGAATTCAAGGTGATACATTCCCTGCTCTTCAATCTCTGAGAATCAGCGCCCCGATCGCCATTCCATGGTGCTAGCTTCTCCCTTGCTTCCCGCTACCGCTCGAGGTGGAGTGCTGGCGGCCGAGCTGCAGGGCAGAACTCGTGAGCAAGGGGAAAAAAAGAAAATAAAGATGCAGTCAGAAAGGGTTTGGCTCGCAGCTAATATCACGTACACCAATTGTCGAAATAGCACTGGTGGAAGACAACGGTGGCAGCAAAGGACACCTGGATTGAACTTGGACAATGAACTTATGGCTAGCTTCCGGGTGCCCTTCTGCATCAGGTATAAGATATCGCGGGATGGCGAAGATGACTTCATTCATCAATAAGAGGGAGAAAAAAGATGAAGAGCATTCGTAGTGGCAATGCATGAAAAGCCAGCCGATACCCCTTTTGTGAAGTATACTGACCACAGCCTAGGTACGCCGTCCCGTTCTAACATCACTCAGCGTCCCCACCATGACTGCAAGGACCACTCGTTCGGAGTCATCAAGATCCTGTTCCCTCTCTAGAGATCCAACCTCCCTCAGGCTGTTCCACGGGCTCGTGGAGATGATAAGGGACAGACCCATGGGAGACGGGACAAGGCATCTGATGCGAGGAGCCTTTCAGGTACTCATCTAAGACACGGCATCTTGTCCACCCTTGGATTGCGGCGCGACTTCATGGTGATGAACCTGGTTTGGGACACATAGAAGGGTCTCTCTGTCACAAACACTCACCTGTTTTTTTATCTTTTGCCCCCCCCCCCCTCGCGACTTGTTTTTTTTTTCTTTTGGCTTGTGTTTTACCTGTCATAAGCGCATTCAACCTATTCTTGCGCAATGCGATATGAATGGCTGTGAAATGAGACATATGGCTGAGCTAGGGCAAAGAGGTGTTCATCCTAAAGCTAGTCGCCTGCTGTGATGATGTCTTGATGAACTTGTTGCTGCGCAAGAGCAGTCTTATTCTTGGGCTAAGGAGATGTTATAATATTTCGGTTAATGGGACCGATCTTGGCGGATCAGCGTGGCTTGGACGTCAAATCCACCAAAAGCTTTTGCTGCCCTTCTTCCTTGGCTTGATGGATGTCCAAGATCTCCGCACCACTCGAGGAAAACTCAGCGCCACAGATCCAGGCTATCAGCCGGCTAGGCCCGTGGGAACTTGCTTCGTCGCGCGCTGCGCTTGCTCGTGCCTTATTGTTTCTCTACCGTGAACAAGTAGGCAGCGGTCCGACGAGCGTCATGCTAGGTTTGTCTCTTCCAACAGCCCGTAGCGGCCCCGAGAGGATGAAGAACATGGTTGCCGGCAGTCCACCGTTCACTAGCTTATCTCCGCTCTATACTAAGAGAAGAAGAGACGCACACCATAACCGATATAGGCAAATCGATATAAGCACACATTGCCACGCCGATCCAGTTTAGCTCTTGGGTCATGACAAGGCCCTCGGACTCCTACGCTCGGAACATCTCATAATAAGAAGGCTGCTAGTGGTGTTGATATTTCAAGTCCAAGATAGGCTTGTGGGAACTGAATGAACTGGCTTTCACTTTCCAGCATGAACATATAACTGAGGCCGCTAGGGTTTTTTTTTTTTTTTTTTTTTTTTTTTTTTTTTGGAGCATGCTGCTATTGCAGGCTGGCAGATGTTGTAGTGTCGGAGTCGTCTGTTGACTAAGGTGATCACATAGAGAGTCAATGTCGACGCAAATTACGCGTTGCGACATATGCTGTTTACTCATTTTGGTCTGCGACAATGTAATCACCCATCACTTACAGTTGTGGGTGCACAACATCAGCCCCATCACGTATGGCTGAGTACATCCATCGTTCGTGAGCTTCTGGTAAGGCGACCATTTGCATTTGCGGCAGAACTTGCATTTGGAAAACAGAAAACCGTTGTTGTCAAAGATACATGCCGAGCACCTGAATTTACACCTCCACGTACCTGCAATCCGTACGAGAGACATCGAAAATTGGCAAAACAAAACCTTGCAAACTTCAGAGAGCCTGTGAACACCAGTGTTGAATATCTGCTGTCAGTGATAGAGTGTAGGATCAAAGAACAAAGGTGCTTTTCTTTTTCTTTCAAGAGCGACAGGAATCTCGGGGGGAGCGAAGCGTCACACCTCGTTATCCCACTGATATATTACGTGACGTTCTCCTAGCGTTCCCTTCAGAGACATGACTAGATCATCGATGGCAGTCAAAAACTTTATGTAAGATGTAAGGGCAACGCAATATCGCCTGTAATTCTCATCCCGTACGAGGACTGTGGTCAATTCGATCTTCTGCTGTGTATGCGATCGGCTTTCAAAACAGGTTCGTATAAGGGGAACCGGTAGTCTTTCGGGGAGAGGAGAGCCGGTCCTCAAGGCCTGTTCGACGATTACTAATACCGCCATGATACTTCCAATGGAATTGTCGTCTAGCATGCCGACGGCGCTAACAAGCCGGTCTTGGAAATCCTGAGGGAGACTGGCTGACAAAGAAAGGAGTCTTCCTAATGCTTGGTTCATGTTCTGGCATTGTTCTTGAGCTTGGCGAAGGAGGTCTTGGTTGAAGGGACCGACGCTGAAGTCGGCTCGCAGCATGGCTATCGACCCGTTCAACGATGAGAGAATCTCAGCGACGTCGAGAGTCAAGTCTTCTATGGCAGCCCCCACTGGACTGGCCTGGGTTGTCCGGCTCCAATGTGACAAAAGGAGGGCATAGTAATCTGACAGTGTGCGTATGGTATTTGCCAGCGTTTTACGCACATGGCCTGTGGCAGATGGAGGTTTGGGGAAGAGCTGAACGATAGTAGCTGCGAGAAAGCCAAGCAAAACGGTGACCAATCGCTTATAAAAGGCCTGCCAGCCCTTGCCTGGTAGTCCATACTGCGATATATGATGGTCATCGTAGCTGAATCCAATGATGAGAACGAAAGTGACACCGGCCATAACAGTTGCCTGGGTATACGCCAGTGGTAAGAATACCCTCCACCACATACATATCACAATGACAACTGCTACAATCGCGGCCATCCCGTACGGATTGCCTGGACCACTACCAGATCCTATATACCATGCCACAAGCCCCAGCACTCCCCCGATCATGGTGCCAAGCGCTCTTGACACGAGAGAGAAGGTGAAATCGGCCATGTAGAGCAGCAGACATGTTTGCGCCGTGATGACAGCCCAGAGTCCCTTTTCTCGGTAAAAGAATCCGGCTGAATGAGATATGCATGCGGGAATAGAGGTGGCTAGGGTCACAATAACCATGCGGATCGCGTACATCCCGGCTGGGTTGGTGAGCCAGTGGAACGTGCTGACGATAGCCCTGCTAACACAATTTCTGCGAATGGGAGCCTCATACCCTCGAATGAGGCGAAGCCGTCGACGTACTTCTTTGGATTGTTCATCGGCTGCATCTGGGTCATCAGTAGCACCGTCATCGGAGACACCTGCAACAGGTATAGTCGATCTTGCGTTGAACAACCACTTCATGGCGTAGCGCATGCGAGAGGGAAGCCAGATGCGGTGTCTAGTTTGTAAGGTTGTAAGTTGTAGAACGTGCTTCAGAAGCTTCTCCAATGCCAGGGAGACGTTCAGTATTCGCTCTTCCAATACTATGGCCACAACCATGGCTTGCAGAGACTGTGGTTTGAGAGTCTCAGAGACTTTAAGTTGGCCGTCTTGGTCAAAGAGGTCGGCATGGCAATGCAGAACCGCTTCGGTAGTGCTCGTAATGCAAATTTCCCGGGCGGATTGCAGCGTTATCAGAGCCGCCCCTAATCGCTCAACGAGGACATCAAACACTTGCTGAGATGGTTGGCGTATCCACCGACGATTATTGACGGTGTGGACACAATCGGCAACGGCTTGAATAGATTTTGAGCATTCTTGCAATACTGGGGCCGTTGTATGACGCAGGGCTTCTGTCATGGAACTGCGAATAGCAGTTTGCTCTGGTGTTCGAAATGCTTTCATAAGCTCCGCGTACTGCAGGACGTGGCGCTGGCCAACTTCTCGATCCCCCTTTTCACCGGCGGCTCCTTGGCCCGAATATTTGTCATATCGCAAGCCTGCCTTTTCAGCTTTCTGGACGGCGGTGATGGAGGTGATGTGAAAATCGAGCAAAGAGATGCTGGCTATCATGGTCCGGCGTATGCATTCCTGTAGGCCCTTGACATCGTCTGCGTTCCATCGGCCCCGGGATATATCCAGAGGAAGAAAGGCAATTTCTGGTTCCATGGCTTTGTAAAGGGCGATCATAGCGCATTTGCTTTGTCGCAGCTGTGCTAGATCCATTGGCTGAGCAGCAAATCGTCTCCTAGTAGTGTCGAGCGGCGTATCAAACATGCGTATGAGTTGTTCCATTTTGCGGAGCACCACAAACGAAGTGGACTGTGGGAAGAAGATGAGGCAGCAAACAGCCCCGATGCCGATGCCAATAGCCCCTGGCTTCACCAGAACCTGACCCAAGAGCGGAGTGAAAGTAGGCAGCAGCGGTCCAACTAACAGAAAAAGGTCGACTACAATGGTCCCAAATATCTGAAGCAGTGTGAGCTTCATATTGCTCGCGCGCAAGCGGGCTAGGGCGTAGATGAAGACACAAATCATGACATAATAGACCACGGTGACGCGGGTATCCAGCATGAAACCCTGATAGACCAGTACCTTGGCAATCAAGGTCGCATTTTGACCAGTTGTCTGCGCCTGAGAGATAGCGGCTTGCTGTAAGGCCTGGAGATGTGCTTGAGTATCCGAAGATGGGCGCGCGGCTAATGCAGCCTTCATCGTCAAGATACCCCAAGCCCATCCTAGGCACATACCGAAGAGAAGTGACAGGGAGCCAAGGAGATAGATGAGAAGGATGCCTGCGGGAGGTGTGACGAAAAGCACCAGAGCCGCAAAAAATGTGGCAATACCAATACTACGGAGTGAAGGCCCGATGAATATAAGCAGGGAAGCAATCCATGCCGCTACGGAGCAGCGGAAGAGAGTCTTGAGGTCATTGGCGTTGAAGTGATTGAGCCATGATGGCAAAGTCCGTTTTCTGTCAGCCGCTTTGTTTGTGCCATTGTCGGCTTCGTTATCGATTGAGACGTCCGTCGACATCTTGCATTGGGAATACCTACGTGCCGTTTTGGTGTTGGAGCGAGTAGGTTGTTGTTTTACAATATAGAGTCTCGTATTTAACTCGTTGATACAAAGCTTGTCAGCGCGTCATGGCTCACTTTGTACGGAGGACAGTTGAACCGAAGCCTCGGCACTTAATCCACTATTAATTAGCCACCTTTGTACGGAGTATAAGGGATGATCTATCCGATAGGGAGTACTGGAAGATGAGATTGTTGCAGAGACAGTGTGGAGCCGGATGTAGGTAGCTGCAGGAAAAGCTAATTGGGAAGAGGGTTGGGGTTTGGCCAAAAGCCCCCAAGGAGAGAAACTCAACGAGAGCTTGAGATGGTAATAGCAATAGGTGCAGTGTAGAAAGGGAAGGTATTTTACACACGCTGTCCCGTAATGAATTTGCAGGTATTGATCTAATGGCCTCGTCCATGCAAAACATCCGTCTTCGTACGAGGCAAAACCCGTCTCGGCATAGCTGGGCGTCTCGTTTTCGCCAGAACAAGGGCAAGAGTTGATGAGCAGGCGGGGAGGTGATGGTGGCAGCATTCGACGATACCGAAAGTCTGGGGAGGCACAAACTAACGCAGAAGCTTCTGCGGCAATCGTATGGCCATATGCGACGAAGGGATGACGTGAAGGCCGAGGTTGATCAAATGGTGGTCTCTTAGATCTTTTCTGTCTTTTTCCCCTGCTTATGCGCTAAGGCCGACAATGCCTGGCACGAGATCGTTGCATTTCTCTCTTATGCCGAGCTGCCCTGTCATGGAGGAGTGAGATTTCGGGCGGCTCGGAGCATCCACAGCATCCGAGTGGGTATCATGTGGAGGATCTTCAGTTCCATGGGGCACAGAGCTGGCAGGCCAAGAACGGGGGAGTCCCTAGCCTCGAGTAGGCATAGACGGGGCGGGTACGCGTATCTAGCGGCAACAGCGGAAGAGTTAGCGATCTGAGGCTCCAGCTCAGCTCCGGGCCGGATCGAGTCTTACATGTTCAGCGTCGAGCACATTCTGCTGCCGCAACGAGTCTTCTGCGGTTCGAAGGGCAGACGATGTGAAGAGGCAAAGGAAAAAAAGTATACGATGACTTTTTGCTGCCCCGCTCGCAACTTTTGTGCACAGATCAGCATTAATTAAAATGGCAAGTCCGCTCCTCCTGCAAACTTGCTCTTGTGCTGCAGGAGGCGCCTTCCATTTGTCTAGCTGGGATATACCCGTTGGTTCCACTTTTAGTAACCAACTTGAAGGAGGACCTTCAAGTTGGTCAGAAAATCCCTAAAACGCCCGAAAAAGCGGCACACACAGCCAAATTGCACTTTTTCTATGCATTCCAAACCTAGAAAAAACAACAACACGTCGACAGCATCTGATCCACGACCTCGAGGCTACGAAAACCACCCGCAACGCATAGAATACAACTATAAATAATGGAATCGATGTTAAACGATTGATTTTACCTACTGCATGCATTTTTACCCGATTTTAAGCATGCGCTGTAGCGCTATTCTAGAATCTTAAATACCCCCCGAAATACGCGCCAAATGCAGCCAAAAACAATAACTCAAAATCAGCTCTATAACCCTTATAACCCCTATAATATAGCAAACTATATATATAAAAGTTATTCTCTATAGCTTTCTTATTATAAGGCTATCTTTCTTTTTTTTATAGCTATAATTTTAAGATTTTAAAATTGGCGTAGAGAAGTAGAAAATTAGCTGTAAAAGGGTGTGCCGCTTTTTCGGGCGTTTTAGGGATTTTCTGACCAACTTAGAGGCGAGCCTCTAAGTTGGTTACTAAAAGTGGAACCAACGGGTAATAAAATGAGTGGCGTTCTCAACCCGAAGCACGGCCCCAACAAAGCAAATCGAAGGCGTCGCTCCTCCCCAATTGAATGGCATCCTCCAGGACAGGCCAATACCTTGGACATTAATTAAAATGCATGACAACAGATGCATGATGCCTCCAAGTGGCACGTATTGGGCTTCGTTCTGGGCCTGCTACGGTCCAGTTACATCACTTGGCGCAGGTATGAGCTTATCCAGTCCCACAAGAGGGCCGGTGAGCCATCATATGCGCCGTGACTATGTAAGGAGGCCATGGTCGAGGCCGGGGCTCCCCTTTCTGGCCCGCGAGGAAGCGAAGCTGAGGAAGAGATGCCTCATATTGGTCCTTTTAGCAACTCGTGTCTGCGAGGAGGCAGCATTGCGGGGCCGTACAAAGCGGCCGCCAGGCGAAGAGGTGTTTCTATCTAGAAATCTCTCTCTTGGCACTCTGTCTCTCAAGAGATAAATCACCAAACAAAAAGGCAGAACACTTGTCGGCGCTTTCTGCGGCCTCCTTAAGTTTGCCATGTGGCCACCTCTCGTCAGGGCCGCAGGCCCTAGAAGAGGAGCAAACGAGGCAGCTCAATAGGAAGGACTGTGGATAAGGCTCATCACCACAGATCGGTACTTCATAGACGTCGTATCTTTTTTAAAAGCGCTAGGTACCTTAGGTAGCCATTCCTCTGGCACTTCATAGTTGTTGTGGGTTCCTATCCAGTGTGGCGGAGCCGGCGCGTCAAAACGCCTCGTCATCTGACAGTACCTTAAGTATAGATAAGAAGCAGCATGTCCCAGTCGATTTGTTGTCTGCCTACCAAACTATGAAGAGTGCCATCTTCCCCGATGTTCAAAGGTAAAAGCTCGTCGTCTGTGTTGGTTAATTGACCAGCTTGATCAGGACGCCACGGTATGCTCAACCATGTGATTGCCAAATTATCGCTGCTTGATGGATCCCGACATCCATGATGGCTCAAACTTCTCCGTGGATATCAGCCTTGTCGAAGGCCCATCCCTTGGGCCTCCAAGCCGAGAACGGTTCGAGGACGACGATGGCTACATGAAGACAGTTCTCCAGAGTATCATTGAGAAAGGGTGCGTATAGCTTGATCGAAAGGAGGAGAGTGGGAGTGATGAGACCTGCCGCTGTGCAGCACTATTTTGTACAATGGATGGCCCGTCACCTTTACCGCATCTATGCTCACTCTGCAGGACACACGAAAGACGATGGTAAAGAAGTGGTAAAGAAGTAGTGACCAAGCGCTGAGAGCTTTTTTCTACAAAGTTATACACGAAGCCTGTTGATCGAAGGTACTGGAGTCTTGCTATCTTTTCCGATTACTGCATGCTTATCAGCCTGATTGCCCTCCTGGCTAATACCCGTTTTCATCTAGGTAATCTTTTCATTCTTTGTGGAATAGTGTCAGCCGGCCAAATGGCTTTGAAAGACTAGAAAAGGAAAAAGAGAGTAGAAGGCGAATTAGGAAGCATCCTGGGGGTACGATACAGTTACTTGCCTTGAAATGGTGTAAATTGGGGTAGGATAGACACTTAGTTATGGAGCATCCTTCGGGAGACGGCACACTTGGAGAGCTTGAAACAAACCATAAAAAAGTCCGGAGAGAATATTATGAATTGTGGATCTGATCTACATAAGAGCATGGCAAAATAGGCTCGTCCCAGGGTAATGTAGGTCATCGGATATTGTTGCTCTCGGGATCGCCTGGCAAAATTCTCCTAGATTGCCGTGGGATGGGATGGCATCAAATGACGATAAGACCGTGGACACCCATTTTTGCCGGAGACTAATGCCGAGTATTTAGCTTGCATTACTGCAGCCGTCTGTTCATTCTAGGACAGAAGCCACGTCGAGGACCGCAGACTGGCGGACGGAAAAGATAGTCTGGAAAGGGAGAGACGGGCGAAGGGCATTCTGGCGTAGTATAGATGAAACCGTCATTAAAGTTAAGCTTCTCATGGTGGCATCCATGTTTATATATTGCAGCGGAAGCCGTGAAGCATATGCCCGGCGGTCGCTTCCTAACAGGCTAAATCAAGAGGCATTGAATCCAACGGTTCTGCTACAACCGGAGCGGCTGGCGTGATCTGAGAGTAGGACAATGCAGCAGCACCCGCCAGGCTGGCTCCTTTGGACCTGTCAGAGAGGGCAGAGGATCAGATACTGCTTTTCAACCAATATCCTTTGACGTGGCGCTAGCTCAGCTGTCAATGGCATTGTCCTTACCGCCTGTTTATTAATAGAAGCAGTGCATAGCGTCTGCTCTCTTCCTCTTTCTTTCTCCCTCTCTCTCTCTCTCCCTCTCTCTCTCTCTCTTCTCCATCTCTCACGCATGACTATTCCGTTCTTTGTCTTTTTATTTGCCCTCACCTGCGTTCTCTCCATTCTTTTCGGCCAAGTGTCGTCTATCTTTCATACTCTCTGCTCTGGGTCAAGAGGACGCGGAAAATTGTTTTGTTTGAATCACATTGAGAGGGTCTTATCCCATCGCCCCAGCTGGTATAAGCTGTTTTGACATGATAGATCCAGGTGGTAAGAGATCTGATTCAGCAGGGGACAGGGGATTTTATCTTCGATCCATGACTGACAATAGTAAAATAGGCTTGAACAAGCATCAGCAAATGTCTCTTGACACTCTTCCCATTGAACTAGTGCTGCATATCGGCAGCTATAGCGGCAAAGAGGAGCTCGCTTCGGTTGTGCAGACTAACCGGCGCCTCTATGAAATCCTCAATCCGGTCCTCTACCATCGCAACCTGTTTGAAGACGACCCAAGGAGCTCTTGTGTCCTGTGGGCGGCCAAGCGCGGCGCACTGGCCACAATCGTGCGGGCCAAAGGCTATGGTGCAAATTTGGATGTCCATGATGCATCGTCAGAAGCGAGACTGGGAGTCGACTGGCAAAAGCAGCCTAGGCGCTATAGAAGACTGTATTCGCCGCTGCATATAGCCGTCGCGAGAGGATTCCTGGATGTAGTCATCTACCTCCTAGAAAACGGGGCCAGCGTCGAGGTGCCATCAGTAGGTCTCTGCCATTGTGTCTGCAAGCTGTCCCCGAATGTCCCACCCCCTTGGTATCCGCTCCACATGGCTGTTCGCCATGTTATGGATGGCCACATAGCGGCCGAGATCCTGATTCGATACGGCGCCCGTCGGGAGAATGGACTTGGCCAAGAGCTGGGCTTGAGCACCCTCTCCCGCCAACCGAGGCTGTCCAGACTCTTGGTTGAGTTGCAAATCATCGACCCTGTCACGGCAGACCCGGAAGGTTGGACGCCACTCCACAGAGCAGCGGAGAGCGGAACTGATGAGTTGGTCGAGGTTCTCCTCGAACACCCGGCAGTCGACGTAGCAGCCAGGACATTCAAGCAGCGCACCCCTTTGCATTGCGCGGTCAAGCAGCGCCGCTTGAGCACGATTGATTTGCTTCTCGACCATCCGGAGGTGGACGTGATGGCATTGGACTGCCAGGGCAAGACTGTATTGCATAGCGCGGCGAGGGGAAGAAACGATGGGACGGCTACGTCCATCATCGCCAGACTTGTCGGTCGAGGCGTATATATCAATCATGTTGATCAGTGCGGCGTAACGGCCTTGTATGACGCTGCAGCGAGGTCGCATGGCTATTCGTATCCAAACTTCTTGGCCGTCAGGGCGCTCCTCTCCCACGCTGCCGATCCGTTCATATACCAAAAGGATGGCAATGGCTGGACCATCTATCATCAACTACTTCGCGGCAGCCCCAATGTTGGCGAGGTTGTCGATAGTCGTCGAGAAGTATTGGCGAGCCTCATTGAACTAGGCGTCGATCCCGACACTCGCTGCTCTAGCAAGGAAAGGAGGGCGACGATAGAGCATGCGAGTGACGGCACGCCGCTGTTCTTTGCCGCAGCGCTCGCGCAGGATCTCCAGTGTATGAAGATCCTCCTCTCTGCGGGCGCCAGGGCAGACACGCGAGTGGTAAACAGAGAGGGCGGTGGCTACGAACAGTCCTTTCTCTCTGGACTCTTTCGACACCTTTGGCATACGGCGGTCTGGCAATCAGCGCCCCCTCTGAGCCAGGTTGAGGGACACATTTCGCTGCTTCTGAGGCACGGCGCTCGGCTGGACGATGTCGATGGCGAGGAGTCTGCGCTCGAATATGCCTGTCGCCCCAACAGTGCTTTGAAGTTTCCACTACTGGATTTTCTTGTGACAAATTCCTCTAGGAGGAACGTCTCGGCTGGACATTTGAAGAGGCTGATTGCAAACCACAAGAGGGCTCAGTACGAGAAAGAAAGCAACGGAATGGATGTCGAGTATCACAAGAAGATTGTCGAAAGGCTATGGGGATACATGGAGACAGAATATCCGGGAGTCGGTATGATGGAAGAGAGTCTATGCCACAGGAGTAATAATAAGGAAGAAGGTAAGGTAGTTGAACAAGTAAATGGTACTTGAAAAAAAAAAAGAAAATGAAAAAAAGAAAAGAAAAGAAAAGAAAACCCTCATTAGCTCTGGAACAAAAGAGCGTGGACAAGGCGAATTGCGTTTGATTTTTCTTCTTGATTACCTTGATAAATTGTTAGGTAAAAGAGTCGATAGCACTGGTTAGTATGCAATGGCTACCTTAGTGATGACTGAATTAATTGACTGAATCAAGAGGCCATAGAGTCCTTATTACTAGACAAGTTTTGGCCACATTTCGCCCAACTTGGCGCCTCGGCGGTCGTGCGGATCAGCTTCCCAAGGCAGACGAAGTACGGAGCATAAAATAATAAGGTAAAGGTAAGAGTAAAAGATATTGGAAAGGAAAGAATGGAAGAAGGAAAACAATTAGTAAATGCAAATCTACTCCGTACCTTATACAAGCCCAGATAAGGTAGGTACTACCTTAGGTAGTAGATATTCCACGGCAGGATGGACTTGGTCGTGCCTGTCGCAAGAAATGCCAGATTCGCGGCCCACTAGAGCTTTCGACATACCCACTTAGACCTCGTCATCAAACCACCACCAACCAACCATCCCCAGCCTCGACTCGCTCCATCTGTCTCTTATCGACCTCTTGCTGTCTACGCCTTGTCTCTTTTCTGCCTCTACCCTCCTTGAAAGCTCTGAAAGCTCGAGGCGCCAAATCGGCCGTCAAGTCGCCTACCGGCCCTCCCCCCGCTCTCCATCTGTTTTAGTCTTGCGTGGTACGAATTGCGCGTCCGCCCCAGCCCGAGAGTCCTCTTCCTCGATCGCTGTCGCTGCCATGCTCGTCTCTCTGACAGTGGGCAAGGTGGACGCGGGCGTCACCGTTTTGCTGACGCCAGACAAACGATTGGTATGTTCTTGAACCATCTGATCTGGCCGCTCAATGCTCAACATACGGTTTCAATTACGCATGGCAAGACCTCAGACTGACCAAATCGCGGCTATTCGCATAGATCGAGTTCCCGTCCATCTTGCTGCCTCCCAACATTTCCTCCGGCAGCATCGTCGACATCACCGTCGCTCGCAACGTCAGTAAGGAAGCCGCTGCCGAGGACGAGTTTCGCTCCCTTCAAGACCGCATCTATGCGGCCTTTGGCGCCTCCGAGCCCGCCGCGCCGGTGCTGCGCTGCCGCAATGCGACCCAGACCTCCGTCGTCCTGGAATGGGACCCCATCGAGCTCGCCACGGCCGACCTGATATCCCTCAGCCTGTATCGTAACGGGCAAAAGGCCGGCAACATCCCGCGGCCGCTGGAAATGCACAGCACCAAGATCAGCGGCTTGGCCGTCGACACAGAGTACAGCTTCCACCTGGTGCTGCGGACGAGCGCCGGCACGCGAGCGAGCGAAAAGGTCGTTGTGCGAACCCACAAGATGACGGACTTGAGCGGCATCACCATCACAACCGGCATATTGCCACCCGCGACGAGGGAAAACCTCGCGCGCGCGGTGGAGCGCATCGGTGCCAAGATCGTGGACGGAGTGCGCATCGACACGACGCACTTTGTCACCACCGAAGGCAGGGGCACGGCCTGGGAGAAGGCCGTTGAGAACAACATTCCCGTGGTGCGGCCCGAGTGGGTGACGGCGTGCGAGCAGAACGGCCGGATTCTGGGCGTGACCAAGTTCTACCTGGATGTCATGCGACCAGGCCCGCCCAGCGATGACCAGCTGCCTCCTCCTCCGGCACCCAAAGACGTGCCTCCAAAGGACACACCAGCGCGAGCGGCGCCGTCAACACAGAACGGAAATGGTCAAAAGGCGGCAGAGAGCAGTAGCCCTGCCACTGGGCCGGCCAATGGAAAGAAAGACCAAGAGGCAGAAGCCGAGGTCGCTGCCGGGGATAAGGCTGCAGCCGGCTCCAAGTCTCCTCACGAAGAGGAACCGGAGAGAAAAGAGGATCAACCAGAACCCGAGGCCCAAACAACGGAGCAAAAGGTAAAGGCTGACACGCAAGCCGAGCAAAAGGTCCGTCTCGAAGATGTGCAGGAACAAAAGGTGGCATTGCGGCCTGGAGGCTCAAACCAGGCCGCAGAGGGGGAGGATAGCAGCGGTGGAGAAGAAGCAAATGGTGGTGAGGCTGGTGAGGACGAGTCCAAACAGGCTTCGCCTCCGGATGGTGCGTCGTTTCAAGAAGTTGAGCTGTAGAAGATATCCATATCTCGTTGCTTTTTTGGGGGGGAGAAGGTGCTCTGTATGGCTGGCTCTATGGGAAATGGGTTGACTGGGACAGGCAGGAAAAGAGAAAAAGTCAGTGGAGGCTTATATCATTACTCAAATGCCTTGGGCTTGGTTCTTTTGATTTGTCTAATTTGCAACGTGTCTAGCCACATCCCCCCAGTGTTCGACTATTGTTCTGAGCCCTTGTAGGCTCCATAAAGTGTGCTAGTTGCCATCAAGGAAGAACCTCCGTCCCCTTCCAATCCCAGCATCTTCCTCTGTCCTCCACGCCTAGCCCACAGACTACGTCCACCAGCCGTTGAGCTGCGTATTCGGCACTGAATAGCTGCTTTGGCGGCACGCTCTGCCAGTAGTCTCTGCTCAGCCCGGTCTTGACCGTGCCCGGATGATACGCCACCGCCATGGCATTGTCGCCAGCTCGCATGCGTAGATGTATGTCCAAGCTTCGCGTGAAGCTGTTCACGGCCGCCTTGCTGGCGCGGTACGAGAACCACCCGCCAGAGCGATTGTCGGACGTAGACCCTACTCTGGCGGACATGTTGAGCCAGGTTGCGTGCTGGGGCAAATACATGTCTGCTTCTCCATCGTCTTCCTCCTCCTCCACCTCATCATCGTCCTCCTCCTCCTCTTCCTCATCCACTAGATCTTCGCTCATGGGGTTGAGCTTCCGCAGCGTAGTGCTCCGCTTGGGCAGGAAACCAAAGAAATGCTTGGCCAGGAGTAGCTGTCCGAGGGCATTGATCCTAAACGACTGGAGAGCCGCATCCGCATCGACCTGCGCCGGAGACTTTTCCGGGTTGATCAGCACGCCCGGCAGTGCGCAGGCAAGATGCAGGTGGTGCGTATCCAAGGGGAACAGCTTCTCTGCCGTGCGGGCGGCGGATGCTATGGAGGCCTCATCGGTGACGTCGCAGCGAACGACGGACAGGCGCTTCGAGAGCCTGTCCCTTTGGCGTTCACGCTCATCCGGCGACGATGCCGATGGCTGCGGTGTCGAGCTAGAGGACGAAAAGACATGTTTGAGGATCCCTGCTTTGGTGGCTGCGGGATCGACATCTCGCGTAGTAGCAAGGATGGGGATCGACGAGCGGCTTGTGCGGCGGAGGAGATGGCAGGTGAGGGCGTGGCCGATGCCTCTGCTGGACGGGCAGACGAAGATCCATGGCGTTGAAGGCATCGCGTCGCTCTCTTTGCCAATGGCTGTCTAATGTTTGGATCGTGCGAATGACTTTATGCTGAAGCTGGCTTCACATCATAAGGTACCTACCTACCTACTTATACCTTGATGCCGTATACACGAGTCCGTGTACCTTGGTCATGCTTTTGCCCTGCCCTGCCCTGCCTTGCATTATGCATTGCATTGCAGTGCCCTTAGAGAACATGAGATCCAAGCAGCCAGCGAATTGTCAAGCGATCGGAAGTGGCTTGATGACGCCAACGACTCATCCTTCCATAACCCTCTCGTACACGTACCTACACAACAGCTGGCTTGACAGACCCATCGGCAAAACTCTAACCAAATAGGAACAGCGAGATTCATCTTCAACTGATATCAATTAATACTAGGCATTATACATGTATGAAAATAGCTAAATGAGAGATCAAGGGAATTGTACGTAGATATATGGCCGCGGCCGGGAAAAAAAAAAAAAAAGAAAAAAGACTTCCCCCCATCACATGTCGCACATGCTTCGCAAAGAAAATGAAAATCAAATAGGTAAAATATCAACATAAATTGGCTGCATGATGTCTCCCCATCAACTCCAAAAATAAGAGAATATTGTCCGTCCCGTTCGCTAAATCTTTCAAAGAAAAATCATCTCGTTTTGCTTTTCAGGAAGAAAAAAGAAAGGGGGGGTTGGGGGGATATTGGTGTTTCCCTACACGGTATCATGACGCCAATCGTCCGCAGTCCGCTCGGCAATCTGCTGCTGTCTTCGTCTCGCCTCGCCCGCCAACTCTCGCATCAGGGGCTCAATGATTCCGAATCCGGTCAGGTCATCACTCTTGCTCATCGTGTCACTCCATTCGCTCTCGTCGGCCGCCAGCGCCTTTCCCACCAGTCCTGCCACGATCCGGCCCCGGGACAGGCTGGCTCTCCGGGCCGGTGCCGCCGTCCGTTTGGCGCTGCGAGACTTGCGCTCCGTGCTCGTCGCGCTCACCTCGTCGTCCGAAGCCCAGCCTCGGCCATCGCTGTCTCTGCTGGGTTCGCCCGCCGGATGAATAGTCTTGATGTTGCGGCTCATATCGTCTAGCACGGGCACCAGGGCCCTCAGCCAGATGTCTCCGTTGCGCTCCAGCCGGCGGATACGGCGCTCCACATCTCGGAGGCGATTTTCGTGGTATGTGTCGTAGAGCCGGAGGATTTGCTTATCCATCATGTTGCGCTTATGCTGCAGGTACAGTTCGCTGTCCATGTCGTACGAAACACGCACTTGCTTGGACGGAGACTTCTTCGCATCGGGTAGTCCCGGAGAGGGCTGGAGGTCGGCGACGACGACGATGGGACAGAGAGTGTTGATAGACGGCGGCGGCGGCGGCGGCGAGCGCTCGCCCGCTCCTGGCTCTCCTTCTCCCTCCGTGCACTCTTGCTTGTCATCACCAGCCCGTTGCCGTTGCTCCTTCAACATCTTTGCCAAGCGAACGGCTTCCATATCTCTCCTCTTCTTGTCTCGAACTCTTTCGCGACGGCTCTGTATAGAGCCCGATGTCGACGGACGGGAATTGGGCTCTTTGCTCACCGACAACATGGGCTGAGCGGAGGCAGTCCTCCGGATTGCGCCAGATCTGCTGCTTGCAGCAGCTGACCCATCCGTCAACTCCTCGGTAATGGGAGAAGGCTTCCCCACGGGCGGCTTCAACTGCTGTTGCTTAACCGCGGCGGGCTCTCCCCCTCGCGCGGGGGGCGGGGGGAGCGGTTTGGTGCTGTATCCAGCGCGTACGCTCTCTACATCTCCAGAGAGACTCATCAGCCCGTCAATGGACATTGCGTGTTGTGGCCGATGCCTCCAGCTCGCGGCGGTCATGCTCAACGGCCTCGCGGGACGGGCTGCTGACGACTGCTGGTGGTCGATCGAATGCTGCTTCATGGGCTTCCTCAGGCTTCCCCCACGCGCGTGCGCTGCGATCCAGCCAGGGCTCGTCCCTTGCTGATTTGAGGGTGGTAAGGCGTCCGCGTGCTGAGGAAAGATGCCGATATACTCCCGCTGCTTGCTGTTCACGCTACCCCCGGTAGAGCCTTCTGTAGATGCTCCTGTGGACTGGCGATTGGGATTTTGGTGATTTTCGGTGGTGCCTTGCCTATCAGCGCCCTGCTCCGTAGCCGCCTGTTCATGGCTGCTCTTCGCGCTCAGACTCGAAGGCGAGAGAGGCGGTGGAGATGGAAGGCTGGAGCGCTGGGCGGGAGCGCGAGGCAAGGTGACCCGTTCGCTAGCGGTGGAGGGGAAAATAGTGACGGTGCCGTTCCCCTTTGAAAACGTGTGGACCGAAAAGGTCCGCGGAAAGACTGTATACTGGCTCCTTCGGTTAGGGTTGTTGCTGTTAGTCCTGGCACTGACCGGGGTTTGAGCCTCAGTGTCGTTCGCAAAGGGCATAGCCTCTAGGGGGATCGAAATAGCAATGTGCCTGTGTCCACCCGTGGTGACGCCAGAGACGGCCGAGTCTGGCAGTCGAATGTTCCTCGGCGGCCGGGGAACGGATTTGCTCCTTTTTCTCATGGCGATGAACTTGGACCATTTCGATTCCCTGTCCTTGTCGTCCTCGTAGTTGAAGGGGATGGACATGAAGTTGTTGGGCGGAGGCTCGTGAGTCTTCAAGAACTCCGCCAAGCTTGTTACCTCCTCCTTGCGGCGGCGGCCCATGCGACGGCGAGACCCAAAGGCATCGTCGTGGCGATGGTCGTCGTCTTCTAGATGGTCGTCGTGGGCGACTGCGTCGGTGTTGTCAGGGTCACGGGGCCTGCTCGACACTGCATCGGGGTGAGCCATGGAAGCCCTCTTGCTTTTGCGATCCAACAGGTCGATGCCGGTGCTGTACCGACGGAAGATGACGGGGTTGGAAGCAAGCGGTGATGGAGGAGGCTTGTGGTCCCCCACCCAGGGTATAAGAAATCTCGGACCAACAGTGGCCGTCATGGCTTCGATATCCGACAGCTTAAGCTAGCGAGCGAGCGAATGGCAGCCAACAGCAAGATGCGATATGTACACACACGTATACACACGCACACACATACATACACTCACGCACACACACACTCACGCAACGCCCGGTCGAGATGGCAGATGCGCCCTTGCGTGCGTGAATCCCACCACTTCACTAATCCAACTCCTCCCTCCCTGGCCAAGAGCGGGATAGGACCGCTGATTGGCAATACGGCAGCTGAAAATTGTTCCAGGCTATGCGTATACAGTAGTAGCGGCCGTAGTAATATCAGGATCAAAAGGTGCCACCTGTGTGGGCTCTTCCGCCCTCGATGGTTAGATGTATGTCTTAGTCGGAGGCTAGCAGGGTGAAAAGAAACCCGAGGATGTGTTGTATGCGGGAGCGACAAAGATCCAGATCGACTAGAGAGGCGACAAGCAACAAGATAGGAAAATGTGATTGAGAAAAAAAGAGAAGTGAGAGTTGAGGTAGGTTAAACGAATGAGAGACCTCGCTTTTGTTCGGCGGGTCTGATATGTCCTGTCGGTAGGTGATAGGAAAGAAGAATCTGAAGGCCGGGTGGTCGGCTCACGTAAAACGAGGGAACGCGCGAGTGGCAACACTCTGCACAAAAAGGAAATAAAATACAAAAAGAAAAAGAAAAAAAAAGAAGGCTGGAGAGGATGAAGCAAAGGGAGTAAACGAATCGTCAAAGCGGACGAGGCGAGAGTGAAGAAGGACGAAGCCGAAGCCAAGCCGTGGAGGTCAAATTACAAGCACTCCCGTAATAATCTGTACCGGCAGAGCCAAAATGTCTTCGACAGGGGGTCTCTCCTTATTAATTTGATGAAAGGGCTTAAACGCCTCTCGGCAGCCTGGCAGTTGGACCAGCCCCCGGACGACCCCCCGGTTGACGAGAAGGAACCGAACCCTCTCTCAAGGGCGACCACCTCCAATGGGGACGGCGGATATCTTCAGTGCTAATTTAGCGGTCCCCGTCCCTGGTGGCGCGCTCCGCGACAGGTGGCCATTGGTCGTCTCGGGAGATGGCAGGTCCAGGCTAGTTGTAATTGGTTAAGGATGGGCTTTGAAGGGGGGGGAGGGAACGTCGTGATGCTGTGATTTCTGTTGATGTTTGGGGGATGACGGCGAGCGAGCGAGCGACACAGCCGCATACTCCGTTTTTGCATCTCTCTGTTTCTTTTGATTTCCTTCTTTCTCCTTCTTTTTTCCCCTCCCTTGCTTGTGTGTTTCTTTTCGTGCCTCGTCTGTCGGTTCGACCGTCCGTCCGTCGCTAATATCCCTGCTGGATTAGACTAACGAAAAGGAACCCGTAGGCAATGCCAATGCTGGGACTATCGACTGGCTGGGCCCGGCTATCCCATCTCCAAAGGGTGCTCTGGTCAGCCAGGAGTACTTGCGACCTCGTGTGCAAACCCACCACATCCCCATGCTCGCATGCTCGTCATCTACCGGTTCCCATAGAGAATCCAGGACAAAGCCGAGATGAACAAAGCGAGAAAAAGGGCCAGCGCGCGATGATGACAATGACGGGTGGGCCGCAGGGGTCAGGGTTCCAGCTCGCTGATTGCCGTGGAGTCGTCCGGATTTGTACATGCCATGAACCGCAGTAATTACCTTATCATTACTCGTACAGGTTTGGAGCGCCTACTCCGTAGTAGTAGTAGTATGTATCTAGTAGTAGGTAAGGTAGGTAGTAGGGGCTCGCATGCCCTTGGTGCTCAAGAGGAAGAGAAGACGACTCCGCATATGGTGGCACCACCTCCCTGCCAGCCGAGCTGAATGGGCTTCGATGCCCTGTAGTTGCCGTACGGCACCATTGGCTTCGTGCGGGATGTTGCATTCTGCGAGGATCCCAAGCCAAGATCCACGGTACGGTCAGGCAGGGAGAGAGAGAGAGGGGGGAGGAAGCCATGGAGCTGCAGCTGCAAGTTGCAGGCGAGATTGTCCACCCAGACTGGAAGTGGTTCCCCGCCTTCACCTTTTTTTTTTCTTCGGGAAGGAGAAGTCTTGACATGCCGCTTACATCTACTCTTCTTTTCAGCCAGCAAGGGAGAGATGGCTGCTACAGACACTTTTTGCACATGGACCTCGACGCAGCTTATCATCGAGCTCCTATTAGCAAAACAAGAGTGGAAGAAAAAGGTCTTACTATCTGCAGGAAGCCCCAGTGGAGTCAGCGGGACTTGGAGCGGAGAGCAGACAACTTTCTGAAAACCCATCTACAGGATTCTCTGCTAGAGAAGCAGAGGGCCGTCGAATTGCCTCGTTCTTCGCGAGCACTAGGCAGACCGTCTATTGGTTGACACGTCCAGGAACGAACCAGGAGCAGGACTCTAAGAAGCGCCACCCGCCGATCTGGCGCCTTTTCGCTTCCCTCGAAAGAGGATCCATCGCTTGGTATGGGAACTTGTGTGGCCTATGGAACCAGCACCGTAGCAAGAAGTAGTGGTAACTATCCTCTTCGTCAAGCATGACACCATGTAGGAAGAAGCAGCTCATTTCATGCGCACCATCGTCTACAGAGTCATGTAGTAATTACTACTCGTAGCGACGAACTGCCGGCACGTCCCTTTATGCCGTCAATGCACGCGGACCAGGTCAAATTGCAGATACGACGGAGACTCCCTCACCGAGTCGAGGCGGCCACCTTTCTCCGCCGATCAAACTGCTTTTATTGAGCAATTCCATCATCGTTGTCGTCGCTTGCTGTCATGCCGGTATATCATCAATCCGCCACTTAAATCACACCTCACATATCTTACCATAAAGGTATACACGGATGTGTGCTTCGCAACCGTCCACGTTCCCGTTGCTCTCCATGAGCCGCTCCACCGCCACTCGGCAATCGAACTCACGTTGCTTTTGCTGCACTCTCTCGGCGACCTTAAAAAATAATCCTGGGCCAGACAATAGTAATAAAGCTAGCCCGACATGTCGGGTGACCAGAAGCAAGCAAGTCCCGCTGACGAGCCGCGCTTCCTTTGAAGAGAACATCATTAGCCCGGGCTGGTACTATTGGCCCTCATTTTTTTTTTTTTTTTTTTTTTTTTTTTTTGCTATATATCCATGGTGCAATTACTTAAAAGCTGCTTGTATAAGAGTAGTATGCTGGCAATATATACTAGAGTTGCGGCCTCCCACATCATACCATGTCTAGCACTACTTGCATGTCTGCACCCGTGCCAACAGCACAAGGAAAGACCTTTGGCATTCGCTGAGAAAAGAGCATTGATGTAGAGGATATCTCTTGTCGTGTTCTGCCCCATGCCATAAGTAGCCATGAATCTACAGTTTTTCCCTTGAGGCGCTCTCCACCACAAACTACCTTACCTTGAACCGTAAATCAAGCAATCCTCTGATCCAGCCTTAGTAGAGATCATTGTGCTGAAAAATTGTCAAGGTAAAATCAAAAGTAAACAAGAATCATACTCATTTGATCGGAGGTATAACCATTCTCTGAAGATTGTATATATCCAGCCACATAAGTACATTGCCATGATTCCAGCTCTTCTCACTAAATGTCATACGTAGGACGCATTTGGATTTGTCTTACAAGACCATCCCAAAGGCTTCATTGAAACGTAAGAGAAGCGCGTTTTCGGAGATTCAACCCAATCGTCCAGAATTTCTTGCCATACTGGATATGGACTCTTTGTTTCTTCTGGGAGTTTGGGTGGAGAAAATTGGGGAGACTTCCGAGGCCAATCCAACGAGAGCTGATCATGAGTCTCGCTAATGATGCGGCCAATATCTCACAGCCCTAAGCACCGGAGACGCAAATCACATATACTCTGTATATACGGAGTCATGACCCTGTCTACTAAACACCACAAGGCCCACGGATTCGCCTTGAGGAATCCCTGACGAGCACGAGCAGCGTCACGCCGCCTCCGCCTCTCCTTATGGTCTTTTATTACCCTTCATCTCCGCTGCCGTCACGCCCATCATCCGTTGCTTCACGCGGCTATCTACGTAATATACTTCGTTCCTACAGTCTTGGGTCGAGCCCAACATGGTTCTCCGCCGTCAGATTTTGTTTCCCACCCGGAGAAGACAAGTGGAAAAGAGAATGGGGACAAGAAGCAACGAGTGATGGGCTTGATACTGATGGACTGTGCAGCAGAAATTAGGAAGACCTCGATGAAAACGAGGCCAGGCTCAGTCAAAAAACAAGCAGGCCTTTGCCATCGTGCTGAATTTGAGCCCAGCAGTGAATCTACTACATATGCACCCAGTGAGACTATCGCTCCTACGCCGGGTAATGCCTTCTATATGCTTCTCTAGATGTAAATGAAAAAGTAAAAAGAAAAAAAAAATGTACGTGGGAGATAATTAAAGGCAGAGCAGGCTATGTTAAAAATCACCTTCGTTTCGGGAGAAACGGATTTGGCTTCTTCTTCTTTCGGGGGACTTGCGGTACATTCGCGTTGGCCTATGTTCGACCTTGTTAGCACAAACCGACACTTCGTTCGGGATTTCGACTCTTGAGACAACTTACCGGGCCGCCACCTGCAGCGCCATCGGCCGCAGCAGGGACATGTGGCGACGCAGGCTTTGGCACCGCTGGAATCATAGAGTTGACCACCGGAGGCGGCCGCTCAGGAGGCGCCAAACCCAGTAGCGACATGGCAGAAGGGTCCGTTGGCAACTTGGCCGCAGGTCTCGGCTTCTGGCCAAATTTACCCATGAGCCCGCTCGGCCGCGAGTTGTCCGCAGCAACCTATCTCTGTTAGAAGCCCATATAATTACGTTATGTATACACACACGCGCGCGCTCATTCGCTTACCCTTTTTATGCTTAGCGGATTTGACTCGGAAGAATCAAGAGGCCGCTTCTTCACATCTGAACTAGATGACTTATCAGACGTGTGGATGATTGGTGGGCCGTTCGAGCGAGGCATCACGGTATCGCGGCCTAGAGACGCACCAAGGCCCGGTATGCCCTTATCTTGATCGTTGGAATCGCTGCCGGGCGTGTCTGGCGGGTTACTTGAGGATGCATCCCTCATGACGATGTCCATCTGAAGTGGCTGACGTGGAGACTCTGTCGGGCTCTGTGCGGCTGAGCCTCGAGTAGATGGCGCATAGGCATCTGCTTTAGCCTTTTCCAGGGAGCCTCGGAACATGGAAAGGATATCGCCCTTGGTATATCGGTCTCGCGCCTGCGCATCTTCAATCAACTTGCGCCAAAACTCTCCCTGCACGAGAGCTCGGGAGTCGCCCAGGATCCACAGAGAGGACTTGGCTCGTGTCAAACCAACATTCATACGGCGAATATCCGTCATGAAACCGATGCCACCCGTGGAACTAGCTCGGACACAGGAGAAGATGATGATCTCGCACTCACGTCCCTGGAAAGCATCGGTCGTGTTGAACTCGATGATGTCGGTGATGTTTTCGCCGTATCGAGCCTGAAACCGGGACCGTAGTTCGTATAACTGGGCTTTATAGGGCGTAATGATGCCAATTTTCCTTGTCAAGTCACACCCACGATAATCCCTGCTGAATCGATCGTACAGTTGCAACGCCACCTCAAGCTCTTTGGTATTGACCAGAGACTGGCCTTTGCGACCCTTCTCTTGCACACCTTCCACGTCGAAAAACCGATAGGGAGCAAATAGCATATCCTTGTGCCACGGTGCCTGACGGAGCTGCAGCATATCTTGTCCATCCTTGAGCTGAGATTCGTAGAATTCTCTGCTGGGAAACAGGCTAATCTCGGGGTGCATTCGGTATTGCATGTCAAGCAAGTGCACCGACTTGGGATGGTTCTGCTGCATTCGGACAAACAAACTCTGGTCGTAGCCAAAGCGCGCCGCAGACTGTGACAGGACAGTAGGGGGCAATTGCTTAGGATCACCAACCAGGATGCACTTGCAACACCCATACTTTAGTGGAATCAAGGCGCTCAGCTCCACACACTGCGCTGCTTCGTCAATGATGACGGTTTCAAACTCCACATCCAGATTGCGGAACATTTCGTGTCCGCTTCCACTAAGAGTCGCGCAGAGAACGTGGGCGGAGTTGAGAATCTCCTGCTGGATCTGTCGACGCCTTAGCTCCATCTCACGAGCTATCGAGTTGCCGCTATCTTTGTCGGCATCGATTTGTTTCCCAATCTGCATCTGTTTTCGCTTGAGTTCGTCAAACTGCCGTGAAAGAGAATTATGTAATGACCGATCTTCATGGCCGCGGGACTCTTCCAACCGCGGTCTGAGCTGTGCCAGCTGCTCCTTGATCTGAGCAGCTTCTTCATGCAGCTTATCTCGGTTCGCTTTTGCCTTGTCTTTGGTCGTATCGCCCTCAAGCCGGGCTTTGACCAGCTCGTCCAGAGTGACGTCTTTGACGGCAGCATTGATAGCCTCGCTCCTTCCTAAACGAAGGACGTTGATGCTTCGGCTTTTCCCATTGATTGTCTTGATGCCGCCCTTCAAACGCAACACCAGTTCGTCGACGGCGGCGTTACTCGGAGCGCATACAAGAAGCTTCTTCGCTCGAGACTGGTTGCCCGCTGGGGCGCCGCTGGGTCTCATATGGACGCCGAGAGGAACCCCCGTTGCCGCAACGGGAACCTGTGCAAGCTGCTCAGACAAAAGGGCACCCACCATTGCCACGATGGTTTTCGTTTTTCCCGTACCGGGAGGGCTGTAAGCAAAGGAAATGTTTAGCGTATGTTTCTTTATTTTGACGAAAACGTTCTCTTTTTCATTGCCATGCTTTGGCTGTGTCGATCAAGAGAAATAAGAGGGGAAAGAAGGGGGGGGGGGGGGGCAATATACTAACCCTTGGATCAAGGTGAACCCATCATTCTCCTGAGCGCCCAACACGGCGAGGGCTTGTCCCTGGTTCAGTGCCCAGTTGCCCATGTAATTGGATACCCGCTCTTCCCCGTAACGGAGGATGGGCGAGGGCTCCGCTTTCAGAATCTCATCCATGAGATCGTAGTACTGTAGACTTTCCAAGGCGGCATACTCTCTCTCTATAGTCGCCATGTTGGTGATCTTGATGCCGTAGATCGTGGCACCGGGAGTCAATGCGGGCGAAAGAGGATTATTACGAGAAGCTACGCGATACGTGACCTCGACGGTATCTTTTTTATATGTAATACGGTGGACACGGGCCAAGCAGTGCCTGGAGGACTCATCTACCAGGGGATTCTCCGCCTCAGATACGAGGAGGATGTCGCCTTCGAAGACACCACGGTCCCGGTTTTGGGCTATGGGCATTGTAAACGTCACTTCTAGATAACTGTCGACGCTCGCGCGACTGGCAATTTTCATCCCAAACGGCTGGGCTGTTATTTCGTCCTTCGCAGTGACAAAAGAGCGCCAAGCTTCGGATGCAAGCAATGGAAAGAAGGTCTCCTGATATGACCTTGGGTCAACATACTTGGTGGCAACCTCGGAGGCCTTGGGGCCGTTGGGAGGATCGTTACCGCGATGGAAAATGTCCCAGGCAAGGATGGTGTTGTGCAACCGGTCCATCGGGGGGATGAGCCGCGCCCTCATCTCCTTGACGGAACGTTGTTGCCGGACCTTCTTGACTGGTTGGCGTAATTTGTCTCGCAGCGCCTGCTGGCGTCGTTTTTCAACATCGTCCAGCGATTTTTGACCTCCCGTACTCAGCGCAGCAAGCTGATGATCAGCATCCGAGTCGTCACTGTCAGCATCAGATTCCTCGTCGGAGCTGTTGACCATGATTTCGCTCCTCGAGTGATCTTTGCCTGTGAGTCCGAGGCCCTGGAGGCCGGACCCTTCGCCTTTGACAAATTCTCCACGAAGCTGCCTTGCCCGTGCAATGGCCTCGGCATCTCGCTTCGCCTTTTCGAGCTTCTCCCTCTGCCTACTTTCCTTTAGAGCACTGATTGCCTTTTGATCGGGAACCTTGGCGGCCTTGGCGGCCTTGGCTTTGGCCTGTCGCGCCTCAACCTGCTTGAGGAGCGGGTTTTCTACCGACCTGCTTAGCTCCAACACGTCGTCTCTGTTGGACCGACCAAGCTTCGATGTTGTCGTGCTGGTAGTAGTGCCAGCCGGGGCGGATTTAGACCAGGCGTCGAGCTTACTTTGCTTCTTGGACTTGTCCTTAAGCGCCTGCTCCTGTCGCTCGGCGGCCTGCTGCTGAGCGCTCACACCCGACTGGTAGACCTGGACCTCTTCATCGGTTTGACCCAACGCCTGGAGAAGCTCAGCACGTTGTTGATCGGTCAAGTTCGTAGATCGAACGTATTTTCCGGGTGTAGCCGTTGGTAGACAAGCATCTGTAATAAGCTTACGAGAGGCGGCATTGATCTCGAGAGCATTTTCCTGAAGTCGCTTTAGGATTTTGCAAAGGACGCGAACTGTGACATCAACTAGCCAGCGATCCTTCAGCCGAATCATGTTTTCCATTCCGCGAAAGTTGTCCTTGGCGGGCGCCAGAATCTTCACCATCGTGTCCTTCTCGCTTCTGCCAAGGGCTGTCGCCGACGTGAACAAGCCATCTTCGGCAATGAGAGCCTCAGCAAGTTCCATGATTTCTCTACAAAACTCAGTCATGATACTGTTAGGAATATAGAAAGACCAGGCTTCAATATTCAGGCATGCCTTGGAGACAAAACGCCACTGTTCATTCCACCACCGTAGGACGGTGGCAGCGGACTTTGGGTCAAGCGTTCTGACTCGAAGCACGCCTGATGACGGATCTGCGAGGCCCCTTAAAACGTCTCTGCTCATGTTTAAGAGAGGTCGAATCGGACCCCACGGAAAAGGGGGTCGAAGAACGCGTTCGAGGGTCCAGACGATGGACGCAAGCGTCTGATCTGGGTGGTGTTGTGTCATCTGTTCCAACGCGCCGCTTCGGGAAAGCTCGCCCGTCCAGCTCTTCAAGACTTCAGCTGAGGCCTCTGCGAGATCGGAATTCTCGTGCACAGACAGAGCAGTGGTGATTTGAAAAGGCAGACGGTCTGAATACAGGTCGTTCAGATCAGTGACGTCAAGCTCGGATACTCGACCAAGGATTCTAGCCAAGACATCGGCAGTGCCGCTGAGCGCCGTGTTAAATACCTTGCCGGGCTCTTCCAGTTTGTTCGCATTTTTCCGAGGTCTGATTTGTTCCACTGGCACGAGGGGTGTCAACGAAACGAGAATGTCTCTTGCTACGGTAACTTGATCGGATGACGCATCAAACATTTCCAAGACGCCTTCCCAAAACGCTTTCGAGTCTCTGACGATTGCTGTTTGAAGCGGCTTGTTGGCATGAATAGCTTGGTATTCTTCTGAGAGAAGCTTCATGTCCAGCTTCATGGCAGACTGCATGACTTCTTTGGCAGCTTCGGCGACTTCGAAAGTGGTCCAGCCTTCGTTGTCTCCATTTCGGGCCGACGGCTTCAGATTCTGCAGAATGAGGCTTAGATGTTTAACGACGAGGCTCGACGCAGCACTTGCATAGAGGTGGGTACTACCCGAGGAGATGTTTGTCTCGGGGTCGAGGAACGATTTCATTGTGAAGATTAGCGCATCGAAACCAGCACGAATGCAAGCGGCTTGGCCGGGCTCGCCGATGCTAGAGTCCTTGGCCAGGGTCTCAAAGAGAGTGTGCATCAGGACCTCGCAGGCGTCGTATCTGCGATCGCGACTGAGGGATTGAAGCCATGGCTGGATCCACGAGGTGGGAAAGGGAGTAAGCTGAGAGCTAGTACTATCTAGAACAGACCAGCAGTCTTCGAGAGATTGTCGGAGCAGGGTCTTGTATACAGGGCTGCCGAATAACAGGTCTGCAATGACGTTTGGGCGGGCATCGCCAATGACGTCCCAAAAGGCCTTGGGTGATTTATTCAACAAGCCTGTGAGGACTTTAATAGTGACAACAAGCACACCTTCTGATCGGCAGAACTGAATGTGTCGGAATAGCAGATCATAGATATTGAAGCTCCCAGGTTGAACTTCGAGGCTGCGAAGGCGGCTTAAGATAATCGCGTCGTTCAAGGTCCGAAGGATGGCCTCAAAGCCTTGCCAGAAGCGCTCAATTTCGAGGTACATCTCGCTTGTGGCCTGGGACAGATCCTTTCTACTGATGTCGTCAATGGCGCTGATCAGGCCGTCATTGACAGCCCAGTCAAACTGCTCCTCCGTCATGGCGCCGCTATCGATATTCTTCCAATTCTCCGTAGCCCATCTGCGCCGGTCTTCATTCTTTTGGTCGAACAAGAAGTAGGCCATTCCCGGTAGCGGATCTTTTGTTCCGAGCTTGAGATAGGTCTTTCCTTGTAGACGCATGAAGACATACTGGAACACCGCCCGTTGCTCCGCGTTGGCCAAGTAGGCGACACAACACAGAGCCTCGTAGATAGCAATATGAACCTCGGTAAGATGTTCGCCAAATAGTGACTTCTTGAAGACGGCACCGGACGATTCGATCTTTTCGATGAATTGCTTTGCCCAGGTCAGATTGTGGTCGATTCGGTTCACGTCCAGGTTGTCTAATAGGTCACGAATCTGGGCAACGGCTTCCTCATTCCATCGTCTGAGAGCAAGTGAGGCGGGTCAGCAGGTAAGCAGCAACAGAATAACAGTGATGAGGGAACATAAAGAAAGTGGTATGAGCAGTTCGGACAGCACTTACTCTGAAAACATTTGCAGATGAGGCTTGCGCTTCATATGCCAGTTGAGGACACATTCGGGGCAGAATTTGAGACAGTTCTCAAGCCTTCCGGTGAAATCCTCGAGCCATTTGCCCGCTTCCTGCTTCTCAAAGCCAAATATCAGGCTGTTCCAGTAGGTGATCTCGATTCGTTCTTTGCTCTTTTGAATGCGACTCTGCTTCTCTTCGGCCGAAATCTTGGAGTCGGGATCATCGAGGTTCTTATAGTTCTCATCGTCGTCGTCGCTAACCCGTGGGCAGAGGAGATGAACCTCGGCGGGAATCTTTTGGAATTCTTCGTACCATTTTCCCAGCACCTCGTTGATGTTTGCCATTATATCGAACTAGCTTTGGCAGAGGCCCATCGCTAGACGAGGGAGGATGGTGGAGGGAGGGGAGAGACGGAAAAGCCAGAAGCGCTGACGCGGTCTACTGTCAAGCATAGAAGCTCGGCCGGTCATAGGATAGCTCTTGAAGCCAAAGGAGCAACCGATCGGTTAGAGAAGATTACAAGAAGGCACGCGACAGCCCTGAAGGGCGAACAAGCCAAAAAAAAAAAAAAAAAAAGTTTGAAGAAAATGGAAAGATCGCGAGAAGAGAAACAAAAGTAAGGCACTGTGGAGTCTAAATTGAAGGCAAAAAAAAAAAAAAAGAGTACCACTGCGGGAGAGGCAGGTACATGCCACTCGTCGCGCAAGCCAGTGACGACAGAGGGTCGCACAGGTATCAGACCCTGCAGTGCTTCAAGTTAGTACAGGTAGGTACCTATATCTGCTACCTTGGTACCCGAAATTCCAGCAGAGTTCTGCTTGACCTTGCTCCATGCGGGCCTTTTTTTCAATCACGACTTCCAACACTTGAATATGTAGAGACTGGCAGAATCGTTACTGCCCGTCGTGTATCAGTGTCTCCGATAGGGTCACCTTAATGATGGCCTCCCCAAGTGGTCGACCGGTATACGCCGTACTTCAGTACATGCAAGTACAGTGGCCCAAGTTCTTCAGCAGCAGCGCCTTGAACGCGTGACTGCTGCAGCGACCCGCGTTGGAGGCTTGCAGGGATTTAGATGGGCAGCACAGCGGATTGTGGCTCGTGCGCCAAAAAGCGTCGGCTCGGCTAGCGGGAGAATGTGCCGCCGAAGCATCGTGGAAGGCGTGAAATCTCCGGCCCAGTGTCGCTTTTCTACTTCTACAAACCTTTGCAAGCAGATCATTCATCATTGGAACTGAATATTCTCCTTGGACGCTTCCTTTCCCCCTACCCATCCGCTTCTGAATTCTATAGTAATGATTAGTTATGTCAGGTGTCCATGACCTCTTATTTTTAACATTTTACTCGTGGTCGTCGTGCAGGGTTCTCATCCAACCCAGTGACCTACGTCTACCCTGCATGACTATGGTGATTAGCCCTTTATAACAAGCACTTGTGAATGCACTGCAACACCTACAGATACTGCCGTGCACTCGAACATGGCTTCTAACTCCATCTTGAGATTTCCTAACCCAGAAAAGAGGTACTCATTCAGAGGCGTCAAAAGGGTTTCAGTGGGTTGGCCTTTGTCCTCTGACGGCTGTTTGCACTCGCAGGACTCACTTTGCCACTCCTCCGTGATATTCTCCGCAATGCCTCATCTTGTCAGCCACCGGATCTCAGATATTTCTCACTTTATGAGTGTCAAAGTGGATTATGCGCACTCTTTACCATAATAAATTGTGGTGGTAGCCGCCGTCCCGAACTTTCATCCCTCATCACCGCAATCTTGCTCGCGTTTACTTTCTCTGAACTCTCACTTTGTCTGCGTGGCTTCTTATATGGAATCATATTCTTGCTAATTGTCTAGGATTCGTTAGTTATCGCTTCGCTATGCCGCATCAGATGGTAGTAGACTCCATCGAGGATGATGAAGTGCAGTGTATAACCTCGCGAATTGCCCCTCCTGAAGAAAGAACCAGGGCTACCTCTTCTGTCACCCTTGGTCGAGGAGAGGAGTCAGAAGCAGAAGAATTGGACCAACTATTCGAACAAGAGGTCATCGATCTCACTGGTCACGACTTAGAGATTGACACGCGAAACTTACTTCACGAGGGCGAAGCACCAATAGAAAAGTATCGGCATATTTCTTCAGGAGCGGTACTATCTCGAGGAGACTTTCTTCAAGTCCGCAACATTCAGTTGGGAGCTTACTGTGTCGATTTTATCCAGATTCAAATCATCGCCCGGGATCGCCATGGAAGCTGCAAGATTCGTGGGACACCTTTTCTACGAACTAGAAAACTACGAGGGAAGTTGCCGAAGAAGCTAAATGAAGTTTGTATGATACATCAAATTCAACGGAAAGATGACGGGGGACAGTTTCCAGCAATGCTCGTCGATGTTTCCCCGACTTTGATTGTCAAAAAGCGGACTCTCGTCATTACCAACGCCATCTATCCCGAACATAGCTATAGCATCGGAAATAGTAGAAGAGGCTCACGGCGACGTCGGGCAGAGCTTTTTGGCAATCTCGTCTGTCGCTGGAAATTTACCATTTACTTCACCATACGGCATAACACCCGAACAACAAGACCAGAAGAAGAGGTTCTGGAAAGAATCCAGTCAGATGAGGTACTACTGCTAAAGTATCGGGCATCAGATGAGAGTCTTTGCAACCAATGGCGTGGTGGACGTGTGAGAGGCGGCTCTTGGCTGCCGCCTAGCCAATCAACATTAACATTATCGTCTATCAACCTTGACAGACAGACAAATGACACAACCCGAGCTATTGGTCGGAAGGTTGGCCAGAAATATACCTTTTTTGATTCTTTCTCTGGGGCGGGAGGCGTATCGCGCGGCGCCCAGAGCTCTGGATTCAAAGTTCAGTATGCCGTGGATAAGTGCGCTGAAGTATAGGAAACTTATCAGGCCAACTTCCATGAGACAGAGCTGTTCAAGACTTCCATCGATGGGTTCATCCGAGCCGCCAAAGATAGACGGATGAGAGTTGATGTGTTGCACTTGTCGCCGCCCTGCCAATTCTTCTCGCCTGCACACACACGCCAAGCAGCTCATGATGACGAAAATATTTTTGCGCTATTTGGATGCAATCAACTGATTACGAAAGTGCGACCGCGTCTCATCACCCTCGAGCAAACATTTGGCATTACACATGAACGCCACCACCACTATCTAAGAGCCTTAATTGGAGACTTCACTCAGTTTGGATATTCTATCAGGTGGAAAGTGGTTCGGCTGTGTACCTGGGGCCTGGCCCAAGATCGAAAACGGTTGATCGTAATTGCAGCTGCTCCTGGAGAAAAACTCCCTCCTTTCCCGAGACCCACGCACTCTGAAGGTGGCAGAGGCTTGAAGCCATTCGTCACAATTCGAAAGGCAATTGGCTCTGTCCAAAACGGCGACGATCTACATGATTTAAATAATGTTAAATATTATCGGCCACCAAGGGCACCAATTGACCCTGATCGGTTGGCGGGCACGGTCACAACTGGAGGTAGCGAAGCGTACTATCCAGATGGGACAAGAGATTTCACCCTCCGTGAATATGCTTGCCTTCAAGGATTCCCAAAGCACCACAGATTCGTTGGGACGAGGACGGGTGTCAAAAAGCAAATTGGCAACGCATTCCCACCCAACACTGTTCGTGTTCTGTATCAGCATCTGGAAAGTTGGCTTCTCCAGCAAGATGGAATGACGCAGTGTTGGCCGGGAGCTGACCAGATCGTTATTGTCGACGAGGACGACGACGACGACTCTGATAATTCGTTGCGCTCGCAGCCCTCTTCGGCGACTCATTCATCCCCCGAGATGGACGAGGACACTGTGGAGGTTGCTAGCCCACAGAGGCAGCTCCGGAACATTTGTCACAGACACAGAACTATTATCGATCTTACCTAAGCTTTGATTGCTAACTCTCTTGGCTATTCTTCTGGCTAGGCAAGAAACAAATTTAAACAAGGAGAAGTAATGATGATGGTTAGGAGCTCATTCGCTAAAGAAGAAAGTGCTGTGTCCACAGCCAATGTGGGAGAGTGCCTTAATCTGAAAAGCAAAATTCGACATCAGAGCGGCTCTAACCATTGGGGAAAGCGAGAGAGCATGCAAGATGATGGGTTGGCAGAGTTGATTAAGACAAGTTTGTGATGAACATTGCGTGCGGAGAGGGAGCTACCAGACAGGAGGGCAACCTTTCTTTTGACAATGGCGGATTTACCGGATTGCAAAGCCAGTTTTGGCCTCGGCAATGTATCATTAGTAACTTGAACGATTTCTTTGTCGGCCCTAGTAATACTAATATTAATGCCTTGAGTCTGGATGATCAAGAGTCCTTTTCCATCGGCTTGAAGAGGTCACATCATCACCGGGATGAGGCTCGATGACCTCCAAGGTCTATCTTCCACATGGACTGTTCGATAGAGGAGATGAGAAAGGTAACATGAAGCGGAGGGACTGCTATTACATTGCTCGGCTGTTTGACGAATTGATTGCGCCGCTAAGGATAAAACTCGAGGAGCGGTTAAATTGGAGGAGAATCGAACCAGGTGGCAAAGTGAGAGCAGGGACCAGAGGACATCAGGACGAGACACAGAACAGAAAATGTATAGATAGATTAGACCAATGGTTTTGGCCTGGCTGAGGCGATTCGGAGGCGTTGAGGCCTCTGGTCTATCTTATCTCTCCACCCTCGTTCCGTCCTTTGCGATGCCATGCCATTCCATAGAAAGGCTTTCACTTGGTGTGCAGTCCACATCGGTCGATAGATTAGCTCTCCTGAAATGCCAATTGCCTCAATGGGCGATATTCTTCGTGCTGCAAACAGTACAAGCAACGCCGTGTATAAGTGCAGGCGGTGGTGGTACCTATAAGCCCCTTCTTAAGGGGCTGGATGCTAAGGTAAAGAGACTAATAAAATGGACCTGAACGTTGATCCAGGGGCTCAAAGCCAAATGAAGACACAAGATGCGAGCCGACGGACGTACCCGTCGTAATACAACTCCACGGCTTGCACTACTGAAGAAAGCATAAATCTGAACGGGAGAAGTTTGGAGTGGTTCCCTCGCGGAACCTCGATAGGTCAGTAGACGGGTGCACTACCAGTATGATCTATGACGAGTAGTTACTACCTTGCTGTACTTTACCTCACAAGATATAGGGTGACTACTGGCTTGAACCCTATGTACCTATCGCAGGCCGCTCGTCTGGATGACGACGATAATACGAGTCTGCATAAGATTTCATCACGATACCGAAGCCGGGAGCGACTCGGTCTACTGGTAGGATCCTTCGGATGCGCGATGAGCCTGAGCACAGAGCCCAGAGTGGTTCCACACTCCGTCGATGCAATCTTACTCGCATGCCATAGAGTGAGAGGCCGGCTACCCTTAGGTAGGCTGATACGGCGTGCTCTAGTCCGTAGAGAGGAATGGATATGGAATCAAGCAGAGGCACTCAATTTGCACACGACAATTCCCTATTTGCACACGACAGCCCATACATTTTACTGCAAAATCCAATCTCCACATAGTAAGAAAAATCTACATCTACAAACTGTTTTACATACTAATTTTCAACCCTTAGCTAGAGCAAGTCTAAAATACTTAGATAGGGTCTAATTCCTCTAGAAAAAGAAGGTAGTACATACTTGCCGAAAATGGAAATAGAGTGCTTAAAAAAGTAAGGCGTCTTACAGTTTGTAGCTTGCAGGCACTCTTACTGTGGGCCTTTTTACTGCAAAAGTGTCGTGTGCAAATAGGGAATTGTCGTGTGCAAATTGAGAGGCTCGGAATCAAGCACGGAGGCTGCCCTCGCTTGTCGGCCTTGATGAGAGAGAGAGAAAGGACGTTTCGTGGGAATACATAGGTAGGGTACTAACTAAATTTACGAGGTGATGTTTCCAAATACAGCGCGTAGAGCGGGGCATTTAGTTTCCGTAGTGGAAATCTATAGAGGCCGGGTACCGTGCCTACAGGTGGCATAGTGCAGAAATCTCGAGCCCCTGCCGGCATGATTCCAGCGTATGCCATGGTGCCGGCACGGTGCCAATA
>JAAOZV010000033.1:0-75011 GCA_023653515.1 Trichoderma orchidacearum | reverse complement strand
TGCTGCGCCGACCTGACTGTAGCTCGGGTTATCTACCAGTCAGGTTATGGAATTTTATTCTTCCGCCCCGAGAGCTTCTAAACCAATTATTAGCTCTTATATATATTATTTTCTAATCAAAAAATAGTTTTTCCTTATATATAGGAAAAGTATTATTTTTCTAAATTTTTTTTATTTTTTTATCTTAAAGAATAAAAATTAATTCGGGGCGGAAAAATAAAATTCTATAACCTGAGCCATAGTCAGGTCATCTTTTCTTAGCGCATTAGCTGACCTGAGCTACAGTCAGGTCGGCGCAGCAGGGGTATGGGGGGCTCAGGTTGACTGTATACTCCCCCCAAGTACGGTCCTAATAAGAACCCAAGTCTACTTTAGTAGCTACCTAAGCAATGGCCCGTTATTGTTGGCTGGTTGGGGACGGCGCAGTCATTCGATGCCGCAGATTGCGCTAACCGTTTTTGGGAACCTACCCCAGTTTTTCGCATCCTCGCTTGAGGGCAGACAAACCCTCGAATTTTTCCCGCTCTCACAAAATCCGCCAATTCCGTTCAACCTCACTTTCGCCATTTTCGACGCAGCAGAACTATCGTCGACTAACCACCGCAGCCATGGCGTCCGAGAAGGCTAGCAACCCCATGCGGGAGCTCAAGATTCAGAAGCTTGTTCTGAACATCTCTGTTGGTGAATCTGGTGACAGACTCACCCGTGCCGCCAAGGTGCTTGAGCAGCTTTCCGGTCAAACCCCCGTCTACAGTATGTTTGCAAATTTTGTTGGCTATCTATCAAAAATGATGACCCGAACTTCTAACTCCAAAATCGCAGGCAAGGCCCGTTACACTGTCCGAACCTTCGGTATCCGTCGTAACGAAAAGATTGCTGTCCACGTCACCGTCCGAGGCCCCAAGGTAAGAATCAGAATAAACAGTCCGAGAGTTTTGTTTTTTTTTCTTGGACAGACTTTAACTCCTAACAATAAAATAGGCCGAGGAAATTCTTGAGCGTGGCCTCAAGGTCAAGGAGTATGAGCTTCGCAAGCGCAACTTCTCCGAGACTGGCAACTTCGGCTTCGGTATCAGCGAGCACATCGATCTTGGTATCAAGTACGACCCTTCCATCGGTATCTACGGCATGGACTTCTACTGCTGCATGACCCGTCCTGGTGAGCGTGTCACCCGCCGCCGCCGCATGAAGAGCCGGATTGGTGCTTCTCACCGTATTAAGCGCGATGAGACCGTCCGGTGGTTCAAGCAGCGCTTCGACGGTATCGTCCGATAAATGGAGAGGGAGAGATGAATTCAATTCTTTTTTGTCTTGACGGAAATGGGCATGGCGAACATATGGGGGTAAAAGGATCGTACGGTCATGTATTTTTCCCGTTGATTTCACATCAGCTCGTACCGGAATTGAGTCGAGCAACGGCCTCAGAGACCGACCGGCGTTGATGCCGGCTTCACATATTTGCCCCCAAAATGTGATAGTACCATTTTATACGTTGACAAATTTGTCTGATGAGAGATGGCGTGCTCGTCGCTCTCCTTGTAGAAATCTTACCACTGGGGCATATGCTATTATTTTCTAGGGTGACGAACAATGCGACGGCTTTTCTCACTAATATTATACTGCCAGAATCCGTCACTCGTTTCACGGGGCATTTGTCTGCTTAGTTGGCAAGCCTGTGTTCGAAAAGTATATCAGAAATTCTTTGCATTGGTGGACAAATCAAAGGCTCACACCTCTGGAGTCCTTGACTCGAGAGCGAAGCTTTGCACCTACCTTTCAACGACAGTGAGTTGCTGATCCAACGAATAAAGCTCTATCCGTAGGATATGCGGTCTTGCATCGAATGTATCGTCAGATTAAGGACATGTCTATGACGAATACCACTAATGCTAGGATTCGGACGACTTTTTGCTATGTGTGCGTCCACATCATCATACAGTCCAATCCTCCCACAGGCCTACTAAGATACCTACCTAGCACTGTAGATGCTTGGGTACTGGGCGCCTTGTATAGTAATTGACTACGAGTACCACTTTCCTGCATGGTCACCGTTGATACCTTCCTCACAGTGAGCGAGGGAGTGCCTTTGCGATTAGGCAAGCAGGCACCAAACAGGGAAGAAGGAAAAAAAGGCCCATACCCCAAACATACGCACTAATACCGGCCATGGAAAATTGTTAAGGCGGCATCGGGATCTTTCAAGCAAAACCGCGCACCTGGTGCTGATTGGGCAGCTGGCCAACCCGAGCCCCCACCTTAGTCCTCACAGACTCTGCTCTCTCCATCGCCCTCCTCCCGAAAATCTCCATTTGCTCTCCTGCAAAAGGCAAGCATTAACAACCCTCAATCCCCTCCCGCCAATTGCACGCCGCTGCAATTGCTTCCCTCTCTTCTGAGGCCTCTAGATACCTCCTTTAATATGTTTCGCAACGCCCTTCGCCAGTCCTCCCGCGCTGTCGGCGCCGTCGCCGCTGGCCGAGTCTCCGTGGTGAGTGTCTTTCCCGCACGCCCGAAGCGACCTATGCGTAAAAAAAAAAACTTCAAAATAAGACGGGCATCATAACAGCCCCGGTCGATCTATGCAACCATTAAAACCGGCGCTCAAAGCTCAATTGGGCTTTTATTTATCTTGTCAAAAGCGCAAATCAAGCTTTTATTTTATTTTTTTTTGCGTTTTCGGCTCGTCTTGCAGCAGACATAGCTTTTCAAACGGCCTTTCGGCTAACACGTTTTCCGTTCCCATCATAGACTCGAAATGCCGCACCGGCTGCCATCAACGCTGTCCGGACCTACGCTTCCGACGCCAAGGCCTCGCCCACCGAGGTTTCCTCTATTCTCGAGCAGCGAATTCGTGGTGTCCAGGAGGAGTCTGGTCTTGCTGAGACTGGCCGTGTCCTGTCTGTTGGGTATGTGGAGACGCCAACCCGCGGCTGTTCAGACGTGCTTCGACTCGACGGATGTGCAATCGGTTGCCAAACCTCGCGATGCACGTTATGGAAATAAGCAGCGATCCCAGTCGAAATTTTTTATGTTTTTTGTCTTTTGTTTACTAACGATGAGCGCATAGTGATGGTATCGCCCGTGTCCACGGCATGGCCAATGTTCAGGCCGAAGAGCTTGTCGAGTATGTGGAGATTGTACCTATCTAGTCGAAGCCGAACTGAACTAAACATTCCTTTAGGTTCGCTTCCGGCGTCAAGGGCATGTGCATGAACCTCGAGGCTGGCCAGGTCGGTGTCGTGCTTTTCGGTTCTGATCGTCTGGTCAAGGAGGGTGAGACCGTTAAGCGAACTGGCGAAATCGTGAGTTATAAATTTGTGATTGCTGACTACTGGTCACATTGATGCTAACTCTCTGTGAAGGTTGACGTCCCTGTCGGCCCCGAGCTGCTCGGCCGTGTCGTCGATGCTCTGGGTAACCCCATCGACGGCAAGGGCCCCATCAACGCCAAGGAGAAGCGTCGTGCTCAGCTCAAGGCTCCTGGTATCTTGCCCCGCAAGTCCGTCAACCAGCCTGTGCAGACCGGTCTCAAGTCTGTCGACGCCATGGTGCCCATCGGTCGTGGACAGCGTGAGTTGATCATTGGTGACCGTCAGACTGGTAAGACTGCCGTCGCCCTTGACACCATCCTGAACCAGAAGCGATGGAACAACTCCAACGACGAAACCAAGAAGCTTTACTGCGTTTACGTTGCCGTTGGCCAGAAGCGATCCACCGTCGCCCAGCTCGTCAAGACCCTGGAGGAGAACGACGCTATGAAGTACTCCATCGTCGTTGCCGCCACTGCCTCTGAGGCTGCTCCTCTGCAGTACATTGCCCCCTTCACTGGTGGTAAGTTACACTTCCGTGCAAGCCGACGATGCAAGTTAAGCTAACTCTACGTCCATCAAAGCTTCCGTGGCCGAGTACTTCCGTGATAATGGCAAGCATGCTCTTGTCGTCTACGATGACCTGTCTAAGCAGGCTGTCGCTTACCGTCAGATGTCTCTGTTGTTGCGTCGTCCTCCCGGTCGTGAGGCTTACCCCGGTGATGTCTTCTACCTGCACTCCCGTCTGTTGGAACGTGCTGCCAAGCTTAATGACAAGCACGGCGGTGGTTCCATGACCGCTCTTCCCATTATTGAAACCCAGGGTGGTGACGTGTCTGCTTATATTCCCACCAACGTCATTTCTATCACTGACGGTCAGATTTTCTTGGAGTCTGAGCTTTTCTACAAGGGTGTCCGACCTGCCATCAACGTCGGTTTGTCCGTCTCTCGTGTGGGTTCCGCTGCTCAGCTCAAGGCTATGAAGCAAGTTGCCGGTTCCTTGAAGCTTTTCTTGGCCCAGTACCGTGAGGTCGCCGCTTTCTCTCAATTTGGTTCTGATCTTGATGCTTCTACCAAGCAGACGCTGGCCCGTGGTGAGCGAGTAAGTAATCACAAATACTTGGACTACGATACTTCAACATACAAAATTGCTAATCATTCTGATTACTATAGTTGACTGAGCTTCTGAAGCAGAAGCAGTACTCTCCCATGGCTGTCAACGAGATGGTTCCTCTCATCTACGCCGGTATCAATGGTCACCTTGACTCTATCCCCGTCGACCAGATCCTCAAGTGGGAGTCTGACTACCTTGCCCACCTCAAGACCAACGAGAGCGACCTCCTCGCTACCATTGACAAGGAGGGTGCCTTGAGCAAGGATCTCGAGGCCAGACTGAAGGATGTCACCGTCTCCTTCGTCAAGAGCTTCCTCGGCTAAACAATAATTTCGTGAAGCGCGGCGAGCGAAAATAGAAAAAGGTCATTGTTTGGAGGTGCTACTGTCTATAACGATATCTTATTGGTCGTTCTCTAGAGGTGGGGGGGATTAAAAGTGATGGCTGCGCCAAAAGAGAGAGCCATGTAAAGGGAGACGCGCCAGTCATATTACCACTTTGTAAAATATTAGCACATTACTCAATGAATGTCCTTGATTCCTTTTGTTTTGTTAACGACACACTGAAAAGATCCATAAGGTGAATGAACGTTCGACGGTAGCTGAGGCTACCAGGGTAGAGTTTGCTACACTCTTAAGAATTACAAGTTAAAACTATGAGCAGTGCCAAACGTGCCTCTAGCTAGCCTGTAAATGCTTTGCCTTGAGAGTATATATGTTGTCTAATATGCTCTGTGAGTGGATAACGTATAAGAGTATCTCAAGTTTTATTAGTTCAAGTAGTATATAACTTATATCTATTATAATAAATAAACTGGATGTCTTTCAGGCGGCTCTATATATTATTATAGGAAAGCAGAAAGCAATGATAAACATGACTACCTTTAAGTGTAAGCATAAGTATCGGATATAAATATCAAGAGGTGCCTCGATGAGGCCCAGATGTGCTTAGTCATCCACTGTTGTTAATAGACCATTAGTGATAGCCGCTAGTTAGCTTAGTTTATTTATTATTATCTTCTTTTTGCAGTTTAAGAGCTTTACCATGCTAATTGGTAGCAATTGTACAAATAATTTTTCAATAATAAGACATAAAAACTAGCTAGTTATTGAGTAAACTAACTAGCTACCTCTACTAACTAGAATTGATATCTTATATGAGCTCCCCTATATTGCTATTATGGTATTTTTTAGATGCCTGCTTGGAATATTATCCTCTCTGGAAGAGATTTACTGATAATAAATGATACTATCTTCTTTATCTTTGCGCTATACCGGATATAGATCACTCAGCCGTTGCAGGATAACGACGAATACGCTTAAAAGGACCCCCCCAATAGCTTTTTCCCCTAGAATGGGCTACTGATTACGCCTTGCCTATATCTCTATATCGACAACTTCTCGCCCAACAACCTCCTCGCCTGAACGACGCTCAACTAGATTTTGAGCTCCCCCCTTCAGATAACGCTCCATGATTCAAGCCTCACTAGTTAGCTGCTAGCTGATAAAATTTAAAGATATTAATATATAATATCTTTTTATAAGAAGCAAGAAAAAAAAGAAGGAAAAAGAAAAAAAAAGATAATTAAAATTTAAAGAAGAAACTTAGAAGAAGAAACTTGAAGAAGAAACTTGAAGAAGAAACTTGGAAGAATTTACTCAGCTTTAATTCTTCTTCCTCAACCTCTCCTAAATAGGCATTAAGGATTAGAAGACTGACGCCTTCCATCAAAGGAACAACGCCACAAACAAGGATGAGTACACCCATCCTAACAATGAAATACAACAACAGCAAAGACTATTGAATGACTCTGTATCTCTCCTCTTCAGTCTCTCCCTTGCCAAAGACAGCGCACGCCTGTTGAGGCTTATATTGTTGAGGGTCACAGGGTCACATGACCCTAGCCCGCAGGGGCCTGCTGGATCTTCTCTTCTTCCCCCACCTTGGTCTAGCTTCTAGCATTATCGTCACATCTGAGAATACACACACTTGCTTTGCTTTTGCCTTTACTTGCGGAGCCCTGTGCCTATCTCTTTGATCCTAATCCCTTGTGCTTGTTCTGCTATATATAGAGAGCAAGTGTCTGATTTTATTAATCCTAGCTATAGTTTTATAGTCTTTTGTACTAGCATGCGGGTTATATGACAGGTGCTGTTTTAAAAATGCCGTTATCCTGTCTGTTTTAAGACACCTAGTCTGATGTTTGCCCTGATGTTATATCTGTAATACTGTCGCTTAGGAGTCTTAGGAGATTGTCTCGCGTCTCATTTCCCTTCTCTAGTTCTTCTATTGATTCCTCAAGTTTAGTAATCCTGTCGCTAAGTTCTGCAATTGTATTGCATTGAGCAAGCGCTGTAGCTTCCAGTTCTTTGATTCTAACGTTTAACTCTTTCTTAGTTGAAACACCTGAGGATTTACGCTTGGCGTCAATCTCGTCCCATGCCTCCATAAACTCTACCCAGTCGTCTGGTATATCTTGGATAGAGTTGGTCGGTCGGGCGACCTTTGGCTGTCTATTCGCTGGTGCGTTGTTCTTCCGTTTTCTAGACTCTCTCATAGTAGGCCGTTCCATAGCTTCCTGTTGTGACTGTTCCCAGTTGTTCTCGACGTTGTTTTGGCTAGACTCGGCGTGTTGTGGTGTTCTCTCTCTTTGGCTCGGAAGAGACTGAAAGAAAGCTATAGAGTCATCCAACGGTATTTGCTGTTCTCGACTTTCATCATTGGGTTGGGTGAACCCAATATTGTTTGCTGTGTTAAGCCTTCGCATGGAGGCGTTAGTGTCTTCTGGGATCTTGCGAGTGCTCATGATGTTTGAGAGAGGTTGAAGAGGAAGAAGAAAGGAAGGTCTAAAAAAAATTTGGTTTACGTTCTTTTATACTCATGCTCATTTAACCTTGCCAGTTGGCGGCCAACTGGTGAGGCTGCTGTCAAGTCCGCTCCATGTTAAGCAAGGCCAAGGAGAATGATCAAATTAACTTGACCAAAGCAGAGTTAGAGCCGCTCACCAAACAGGTCTTCAAAGTATTACCAATTGATGCTAAGATGGCTTCCTATATCTAGGCCACTCGTACAGGAAAAGATACAGCTCAAAGATGATACGATACATCACAGGAGGATCTCGAGACATACATGTGGACAAAAACGCGCTACATCGACGGTCCTCGGAGATGGTCTAATGGCCCTGCATATGAGATGTGAGTGGAGCTGAATAAAAAAGTAGAGAAACTACCTGCCGAGAAACAAGCAGCCTTGAAGCCACATTTGGTCATGATGTATAGAGCTTTCGAACACCACGAGGAGAACAGGTCGGATGCTGTGCAAAAGGAAGTAAGGAAGGAGATGGACTGTGTCATTAAGCTTCTGAAAGAACAAAAAGTGGCTCGCCATGGCATCATCACATAGATGCCATCATGACCCCTGTTAGGCTGTGATAATATAGATTGTAGCATTATATACACCGCAGCACCAGATGTTGTGCATATGTCTCATTCATATACATGTAAAATTCACAGCTTTGCTGCGCCAGCCTCGCCATCAACGTCACCGAATAGGCCCATAAACGCACCATGCACCTCGTCCGTCAAATCGCTTGCTTGTAGGCTTCGCCCCTTTTTGAGAAATGCTAGCCGTGAACATTCCTGCCAGTCAAATCAGCATGATTGGTCTTTAATTCCTTATTCGACGACGGAACGACCAAAAGTTTCTCTTCCACTACTACGACAAGACAAAGGAGGGGGAAAACGTACCCTTGTAATAGCACTGCCTCCAAAAGCAGCCAAACCCATCATCTCATCAGCTTGGAGGGCTGGCTGCTCTGGGTCCTCCCACAAGCCGTCAAGGTACGCCTTACGCCATCCTAAAAAGGTAGCCACAGCTCCCGTCAAAGTGTCGCCTTGTCCACCGCTTCGCTTCTTGCCTCCCTCTAGATCGCCCACCAGGGTAACTTTGCCATTCGCAATAAAGTCCTTGTAGCCTTTCTGGATGATCGTCACGCCGCCAAGCTCCCTAGCCAGAGTTTCGACCTTGCTCGTCTCGCTATTTTCGTCACCGACATCGATCTTCAAGGCATCACATAATCTCTTGAACTCAACGACATTTGGAGTAAGAACTGCGCCCTGGTAGCCTCTAATCACATCTGGATCGCTTTGCACGAGCTGCAGAGCATCTGCATCCATAACTACCGGTATCTGCCTGTCTCGAGCAGCCCTGATGACACGAGCAACTGTCGCTTGCATAAGCGGATCACGACCAAGTCCAGGGCCTACAACCAGCACGTGTAGACGACCCAACATGTCGGTAATTCTAGCTGCTATCTTATCGGGGTTGGAATCCTCGTCATTCCCATCTGCCCCTGATGAGCGTGCTGGAGGTGACTGGCGCATAAGAGGATGGACCATGAGGTTAGGCGAATAGGTCTTTATGACTGCTGCAGCTGCTGGAGTGCAGATAACGTGTGACTACACAGCGTCAAAGACAAGTCAATATCATTGTTCATACGATTCATCTCTCTGACCACAGTACTATATGAGGAGAATGATGTTTATCAAGTCTCACCATGTCGCATCCCAGCCGCGCACTGGCCATGGCCGAGAAGTACGGCGCTCCGGTATAGTCTTCGCTGCCTCCAATGACAGCAACTCGACCTAGCTGTCCTAATTGCCGTCAGTCTTTGAGAGTGTAATGACACAATTATTCGTAAGGAGCAGTTTTATTTACCTTTGTGAAACTTATCTAGCATGGGAGGGATCATTCGCCTCACTTTGCTCAGCACGTTTCTTGTTGCAGCAGACATCTCTTGGGATCCCCTATCGGTCGACATTGCTGATATAAACCAATGCTGGAAATTGGGGTCAATATTTCATGACTCTAATCAACCTTGAGCCCTCGCTTTGCTCTCCAGATTGAGTAGTGGATTGGTGCTGCTTTGTCGAAGAAGGTATGCTTTTATCTACTTTCTCTACCTTATAGTAGAAATGAGGGGATGGCGGAAGTGACGGGCGAGCTGAGATTCTAAAAACTCCACTTGTCGCCGCAAGTTGAATAAACTTGACGTTTGCTGAAAATTGACGAGCCGTGAAGCGCACCTTTTCGACTGGCCTCTTATTGGCTGATAGCACGCTGAATGCTATGTAATGGGGTGGTTGATGAGGTCATCGGGTGGTGGTGTAAAGCATTGATTGACTAAGGTACCTAACCTACTATGTAGCTGTAGCAATGGCTAAGGTAGTAGTAATAGGTAAGGTAGCTGGAGCTATGATCTAGACAGTGCGAACGTTCTGTCTGGAAAATTAGAGGTACACTGTATGTCATGACAAGGTGCATGCATACAGGTACCTGTACTTCGTACCAATGTGGCTCAATAATGAGGCATAACAAGTGCCGTTCTCAGAGAATCATAATCATTCCGATCGCTCCTTAACCCATCAGATTGGCAGCTACTCCTCAGCCATGCATCAATCAGCTCGAACATTTGTTCATGCGCTCGGTTTTTGGCGCTGAACAGTCAATTTAAAAGAAAGAAAGATAGAAGGAAAGCAACAATGTGTGCTCTTCGCGTTCTCAACATTCTCTTTTTCACAGCCTGGTGCGCGGCAGCCGGCAGCTTCCCATCTCTCGCCATCACAGTTGGCAGTCAATGGTCAAGTTCGCCATGGTAAAATGACTTGGATGGTTCTCTTTGGACTTCTGCAACTTCTATTGGCTTTGATAATTTCGGGTTTTCCATTTATTAGGTTTTCGTCTTCTTATTTACGTCATCCTTTTTCTATGATTCTCGCCGCCCTTCACACGGCCAGCGTCATTGGTGTACGTTGCTCTGGGCTATTCGATACTTTTTATGCTGCCAGGTTACCCGTTAATTCTTCATCGGCATATTGTACAAAAATTTCGTCCGTCACATATCGAATGAGTGGTCCTGGCTACTCACGTCCCATTCTAACCGGGAACTTGGATGAGATGGATCCTAGACACTAACGAATTTGCCTGCGCAATTCGTGAAAAGGATGCCAAGGCAATTTCACCTGTGGTCTGATCTTGTACGAGCATGACAAAATAGAAATGGCAAGATGGAATCTATTGTTTAGGAGAAACCCAGGATGTAGTTGGACGTGGGGGGTATGGTCCGTTAATACACGGTCCATTTTGCCCACTTTCAATAAGCTAATTTCTGGCCAGTGGTATTGTTACGCCCATTCTCAATAGACAGCAAAAGTTTGCAGAACCTAAAGTAAGGACGCATCAGTCCAAGACTTTATGGATCAGTAAGATGGCGTCTGGCTAACCAGACTTGCTTCGCACTTCACCATGGGTTTATCGGTCAGATTCGGCCTTCCCGAAAAGCAAGTCATGTGAAGCATCAGACTAGATAGCACGCCTGGTGGGTAATTCATTTAGAAAACCAGAGATATCACTTATTATCTACTGCTATGCGAGCAATCGAAGGTGAGGCATCCCCGTATGCAGGGAGATCAGTCTGTTTGATTTGGGGTCATCTCGTTGACAAGCCTCTAGGGCTGCGCTGGCCATCGCATCCTGGGCCGTCCCACTTCGAACATATTTGAGATCTGATCAAGCAATGCTTTCTGCCCTGCAGGAGACATCAGATGTTAACGAAAATGAACTCAAGTGGGCCCAGACATGAAACCATAGAACAAAGACTAGCTAGGCCGGCTGAGCTAGACCCAGCGAGGCGGAATTACTTCTTTCCTGGTAATATTGAGCTTGAGAAAGCTACCTTCTCGGAAAATGGGCATGCAACCCTAGAGATAGAGGGACCTTTGCTTCATATACAGATTTATAAAAAGGCGAAGCGATCCTTGAATTATCCATGCTAGCTCCAAGTCACAGTATAGCGAGCTGGATGTACGAAAAGCAGCTGACTTACATATCATAGGCTCGACTTCGCACCCTTGCTGCTTGACGTATTTTGACACAAGACAAAAGAGTAGAAGAAGCGGTTCTAGCCGTTAGACAAACCATATTCGTACGTCGCGTGAAATTGTCCTCCCACAAAATGTTGACTTCCCAGTATCGCCGATTAGGATTGGAAGAGCGAACAACTTAATGATGAGTTTATAGCCAAGTCCGCTAACTTGACGGACACGAATGAAATTGGTACTAGAATGAGATTAGATCACAGAATTGGCGGCCAGTCGACTAAGAGTATCGTGACCGTAAACTGAGCTCCTGACAGATGACTAGCGATTGGGCGAGCAAGTAACACCATGCTCTATATTCGGAGCCTTTTTGTACTTCGTATGCCATCGCGCGTCTCTGTGCAACCACAAGCCCGTCACGCCAGCAGTGGCCCGGGCAGCCTTGTGTTATCGCCGCATACCTCTTACCAGTATGGCCCCATGGCCCCGGTCTCCTCGCTTGTTCTGAGCAGAAGCTAAGGCCAGTAGTGAGAGGACGGTGGGCGCTCGGCCTTTCCTTTTCTTCCCTTCCTTCCAGTCTTTCATTGAAAAGCGCAAGCAAGGTGAGGCGATGCATTTGTGCCCTACCCAGCTGCAGCAAGATAGTGACACGCAGGGATAGGCATGGGCAGTAGAGCCGCCTCGAGGACCGCGATGAGTTTGCCCTGAACGTAGTGTAACCGGTATGAGTGACAGGTGGGCATCGGTGCAAGTTGCTTGCCTAGTACTGCTACTATTACGGACAGACGAGGATGCAGACGGCGTGCAGCTCGGTCTGGAAAGGTGGGGGCTAGTCAAGCCCGATCGTCCAGCCTGATCTGATCATTGGAACCAAGTGAGCCGCAAGCCTGTCAGCGTCAGCTCGATCGGATCCAGTTGAAGCACAGGGATGCCATGAGCATGACAGGGCAGGCCCAGCAACTAGTCGGTAGTAGGACTGCCCGCTTCCCTCCTCCTGGGCGCGAACGCTTTTGCCCCTTAAGATGAGGGTGTGCAAATTGATGATAGCGTCCCATCAGCGTTCTAGAGATGTTCTAGCAACGACGGCTTGCCTCTTACGGTCTATGTTCCGCTCAATCACCAGCGACGCGAAAAGGTATCTATATAGAACGTTAAAGCCTGTAAACACCCCAGGTATAAGAGCTCAGGGATCCAGGGGACTAACTGAGACAGGTGCAATGCCAGGCCCCGCAGCGAGCACCAGCACAGTTGTGATGAGAGACCACGCTTGCGGAATTGCGTCTCGAGGAAGTTGTTCGGAAGTGGAAAGGCGCAGGCGAATAGCTGCGCCAATGTGTGTGACTATTTTCGTTTGCCACTCGAGGCACATGAGAAAGTGTTGATAGGATATTTCCCTGCTTACCTTTATGACTAGGCTCGTAAAGCGACTAGCCAGCTATTATTCACGGGTTACACACAAGTTCGGACGACAAATATGCTGCACGACTTTCGTGGCCTCGAGCGGCAAAGGCCCCGAGGCCGTAGTATCTATATGTATCGCCGGTGTGGCGTCTCGTCTGCACAATATCAGTAGTTCGTAGTTGGTCGCACAATAATATACTACACTACGGTAGATACCTCTCATCAGCTCATTTATGACTAATTACTAGAAGTTGTCACTAGGTTGAAGGGGCCGGACTATTAACTAAAATGTGAAATATGAGTAACGGTACGCATCGGGTCTCCAAACTGACAGTAGTTTTCCGCGGACCTGGTGGCGCGGTCGCCCTTCACCTACCATGGTGCTCCGCCTAGCCCTCCCTCAGGTTCCATTTCGTACGCCGAGTTGGAGGCTGGAAGCCTATATATCCTGCAAACTTGACCAAATACTGAATCCCCATTGCTTTTGAGAAAAAGAAATTTTTGAGCAGCTATCGAAGGGATGCATATAGAAGGACTATACACAGGACACTAGCCATACCCTAAAGAAATAGCAACTGCAGGTATGATCCCTTCTGCACTGAGGAAGTAAATGACCGGCGGAACCGTCACGGACATCTGTGCAGTATTGCTCTTGGCATTGACGGAATCCATGCCTGAAAAAAAAAAATGTTCCCTGTGCGCTAGGCACGAGATAAGATAGATGTCCTCGGAATGACCATTTCCCGTATTGTCTTTCATTTGTGGTTGTACTGTCTTGGATTTCATGGCTATGTGATACAAGCCTCCGGACTGAAATCCTGTAAAAATGTGGTGGCGCTCGTTGTCCCTTCATCGCCCAACGCTGGGGCTAGGACGACCAAATATCAACTAGTTGTCTCAGCTGCGCGATGCGATCCGTACCAACGTCAACCACCTGAAAGGAACAGCGGCGGAGTGGAGAAGTTTGAGACGGAGGGTAGAGATCTATCATCCTAGAGCTGTCAGAGCGCCATCTCTGCCATCGGCTCTCACGCCTCCCAACGCCGGGGTGTCACCCTGGCCGACGTCCGTGAGCCGCGGCGCTAATCTGCATAATTGGCTCTACCCTGCGTCCGAAGTATCTCTTGGCTCCGAACTTATGCTCCCGTCGACTGTCTTTTCTAATAAGTTCCGGCCTGGTGTGGCTTGCTACCCGAGCAAGCGGAGGCAGACCCTTGAGTCTCTGAGGAGGATGTCCGATTTGCCTGTGTCTGTAAGCTTGTTTCTCTAGGCCTGGGATGTCTTTGAGAGGGACTGTGCGCGGTCTCACATCCTGCCCTTCGGGGGCCTCTTAAAAGTCTCCCTCGACTCCTCCCGTGGTCCAGCCGAATAGAGGCTCTCAAGAATGTGCAATTTGCTTGAGCGTTGGGCCTTCTAAAGAGCTCTGTTCCATCCTCTCCATTCTTGTCTAGCCGTTTATCTGAGAATGCTCCTTCCGCACTTGCTCATTGCCATTTGATATTGGTAAGTGACTGGCAACAACTGCCTGCGAGTTCCTTCCTTCCACTTACACGGCCCGTCACCACCAAAAATTCAGACCCCCGACTGATTCCTTGAACTCGCAACGTGCAGCATCTTCTCATATTCATCAGCCTGACCAAAGAAAAGATCACGCTGGGAAACACTCCCTATTCTGTTCGCGACACCAAGATTCAACTCAATCCACCACCGCAACCGTAGGTACGAAACAACGCGCACAACATCGCCTAGCGCATCACCGGGGCACATACATATACACCTACGGCACACATATCTTGCATCACGCTCGCCATTTCCCGTTTCGAAGGGTCGTGTATCACGAATTTTGCGCCGAATCGTGCGTCCACCTTATGCATGCTGCCTAGCTGTCTTTGATTCATAAATTTCCAGCCGCCAGTTTGGCGAGACGTTGCGGACTGAAACTTGTCGTCGCGGCCTCAACCCTGTCATTTTTGCTTCAGCTTTGCCTCACTTCTCCTTTTATATGAGCATTCACCCGCCTCCTATATAATTTTTGTCTCCGCATTTCGACGTTTAAATTTCACCAAACCCTTTACTTCCGGTACACAACTTTCTGCGGATCATTTAATAATTCTCGGAGCCTGAGAACGTCAGGGCTTTCTCAGGGCTTTCGCAGGTCTTTCCCAGCTACCCTCGACCCAGTCTCCCGCCTACAGAGGCTTTCCCGTTCTACCATGGCAAGCGGATTCGACCGCCTTGAAAGGCTCTTCAGCTCAAAGCGTAAGGGTTCTCTTGCTTCTGTTGACGTGACTACCTCTGTTAGACGTTCTACAGAGCATCAGTTCCCGTCTCCTTCCTTTATTCGCCCAACTACTAGTCGGATGACAGCCCGAGAGGAAGTGCGCCTAGGACTAGCTACCAGTCGATCCCCTTCTGTGCCGGAAATCACTCTCTCGCAATTAGGCTTCCCAGATTCCAGTGCCTCCGGCTTAGCACTCGATCGCGCACCTATTCGATCGCCTTCTCTGCGTAGTCCTCAGTCGGACTCACTAGTAGCGAAGCTTCGCGAGTATCAGTTTCCTAGTTTACCAAGTCGAGAAGGTGGGATGGCTTCAGTATCAATGGAAATAACTTCCAGGAGCATGGGGAAACCTGAGCCCCCGAGTCCTCGGTCTCCTTCCCCGTCTAGTTTACGAAATTCACCTTGCCTCGACGCTCCCCCTTCGCCGAACGTGGAGGACGATGGAACTTCCCACCATTCTAGTGAAAATATTGGCATTCAAACACACTCACACAACTATCTACCTACTCCTCAGGGCTCGCCTGAAATGGTGCCTATACGCAATCTCCTTGCTGATTCGAAGATATTTGATATCGCGATCGACAAGGCCCTATTCGACGAGATCGAGGATCAATTACTCCAGTCGTTTGATCATGCGTCCTTGCACGATTCGTATAGCGACTTGTCCTCTTCTCGGATGTCGTCTAGCAGCTCCACCTTGCGGGAGCCTGACTTCAACGATTTTCTGAACCTTAGCGATGATGATATTGCCGAGTCGACGATTGAGAATCCCGTCCTTGAATCTGGTAGCAGTTCGGAGTCCTGTCCGCCATCTTTGGATAGTTCTATGCTCCAACCTGAGCCTAAGATTTGCTCCCTATTGACGCTTACACCTCCTCGCGCAAGTCGGGCTGCCACTGCAGCCGCTTTTGAGGCTGCAAGGATTGCCAAGAGACACGGTTTTGACCTTGTCTACGTTGTGAACCTTTGGCCGGGAGGCCCTCGCAGTCAAATTTTCGGTCTTGAGTCCGCCGCCCCTTGCGAGAGGCCACTAATCGGTCGATTGTTGGCGGCTCATGGCCTTCACCACGTTCCATCGCCGCTACAGATATCTTCTTTCGTTCACACTACCATATTACGGTCTAATGGCTGGATCGAATACCGCAACCCTGAAGCGCAACCACATGAACTTGCCCGCGGTTACGCATCTTCTTTCTACACTGGTCAATACTCTCATGGCCGCTCTAGTGAGAGAAACAACCCAGTTTCTGGAGTCCGACTATCTGAGACGATTGACCGTGGCATCGTGTTTGCTGCCTATAGAAAGCCAAGAAATGGTGACTGCAGAATGGGCCATAGTCTTACCAGGGAGGAACTCAGCTCTCTTTATGAAGATGCTGAGACACTGGTAGAGATGCTGATTGACATTCACGCTCGAAGTCGTCAGTGTCAACAATTCCCCGACCATCAACTCTGCGATGAAACCGGGCCTCTGCCCGTCCCGGGGACTTTTAACCTATCCTGAATTAGGGATCACTCTGATATGCCAGTATACGCCCCCAAATCTTCCCTTATCCTGCTGCGATGTGTATCATAGGCTGGGTTCCCTGATTGAGTGGGTTTTCCTTAATCTTGATTATTTTTCGCAGCACAGGATGATGTGCTGCAGTCGAATTTTGTTGTTTTTAATGATACCTAGGCGGCAGTAGTCTCTTCATCACTTCACAGAAGTTGGTTCGCATGGTTATGATCAGCGTTTTGTAACATACTCAAGATTTCTCGGCCTGACGGAAATAAGAAAAATGATTTATGTACGGGACTTTGATTTTTGTTTTAACTGCGATGCAGAAGTAAATGGGTCAAGGACAATGTTGAGCTTTTAAAGGGACATGGCTCCCAACGCAGTCCTCAGCACATATTGGTGAAATGGGCATGTAATTTGCAAATATGAAATATCATAACAACGATAAGTAAAATTCTCTCGGTTCCAGAAGTCTTTTCCAAGGTTAGACGAATCGAATTTGAATAGAATATTTCCACTACTTAGTTTGCTCAAGTCAGCCATGCTCATTGTCCAGAATGAGATAGGGCCTTTGAATCCAAGAAGAATAGTTAGTACTATGCATATTATACAGTCAGGTTCTCACAATGTCTCTTCAGCCAGCGGTCGAGGATTATAAGGCAGTTAAAGTGTACATAACAAGGTCTAGCATCACAATCTCAAGCCTCAAGCCTATGATAGTGGCACGGGCAGTGTGAAAGGCCTTTAAATATGTCATGATCAATACATGATGAAGTATTCAATTTGGCTTATTGGGATTTGATAAGACAGTTCGCGAAGAAAATTGACCATGTCATATTCTTCTCTGGTTTCCCTCGTTAGGTATTACGTTACTAATCAAATGGAATTCTGCGCAGAGATTCCGTCTGGCCGCCTTTCTTCATCTCCTGAGCGGCAGCTATGCTACTAGGTACTTTGATGCCGCAGCAGTCACCCCAGCCTGTGCCATCGTGGGCTTGTCCAGTGTGGCTGTGGTTGGAGTGATCTTCGGCACCTTCGTCATTGATGGAAGATGGATCTTGTTCGCTCATGCCTTCTGCGGCCGGAATGAGGGATCCAAATAAGAAATGTTGCATAACCGGCAGCTTTCCCAAGACCTCGGCAACAAACATGCGGCGCATGCCTCCCTCAATTTTGGACCATGATTTGGATGACGAGATGTCATCTAGCATAGGACTATGCCACCGTAGGCCTTTGACGGTTTTGGTACTGTTAACGAAGTTGACTTGGCCGAGATAGAGAAAGTCGTCGCCAAATTCCTCGACTGTGAGATCCTGGTGAATAGAACGAGGAGTGATATACGGGTGATGCAGAAGCTGGGAAGCGCCAAAGAGGAATGGCAAGAACTGGTAGTCGTCTAGGCCCCAAACGCCATGGGAGCCTGCAGGCTCTAGATAATAGGCCATCTGAACTACACGCATCAGGGAGAGGTAGCGAGCAAAGACTCGGAGGACCAAGGCCTGGAAGTCGGATCGCTGCAAAACACCGAGTTGGTAAAGGCAAAGTAACCACATCATGAAGTTTAACTCATGGCCTGATCCGTAATCAATCCGGTTTCGGTTGCCGAACGACTGGCTGAAGTAGGTGGATGCCTCTGCGATGGCATCGGGATTGTGCAAACCGAGGCTTTCATGCCATTCTGGTATCTTTCCCTGGACCAGGTCGAGGAAACCTCTGAAAGCTTTATTCCCAAAGCGGGAACCGCCTTGATCATTGGGAGGTGACTCGGCTACAAGGGCTTCTGCCTGGTCCAAGATCTTTAGAATGGTTTTGACACTTTCGCTAAGGGAGTCATCTTTGACGGCAGATCTAGGAGTGTCGACCACGGAATCTGACAGGCCGAAAATCCAAGCTGAGATTAGAGTGTATGTTGGAGAAGCCAGAAACAAGTCATGATCTTGCTTTGAAAGAATTCTCTTAGTCGGAAGCTTGAAGGTCCAGTCCGTCAAGTCAGGTGGCGATGGGAGCGCGGGAGTCTGAGGGACAGGCGTCGGATTAGTGGCAGCTGGCTTCCTCCTGCGAGGCTCCAGCTTTGGAATCCTGTCTTTGAGATTTGGAATTCCCGACGCCAAAGATGTTGAAGATGTTGAGTCCGAGGCCATGATTGTTTGCTATGGATAGTGAAGAAGTGAGAGTGCGAGGTGTAGGTAGGACGATGGCGAAAATCGGTACCTGAATGCGCAACCAGCTCACCCCACGTCACCGACGATGGGGGAGGTCTCCACAAGGTACCAACTAGTACTTTTACCTAGATTAGCGTGAGATACATAGGCATGACTTAGGTTTCTAGACTCTGCCTATACTTTTGCGGATCGAGACTAGCAACGGCCACTTCTAACGGCTTCTTTTCCCTAATCACAGGCAAAATTTCAACCCTCACTCGTTCTCATGCCTGAGTGAGGCGCTGCCACCTGACGAATCCTCGCTAGCATCACAACACCCTGTGACCATGGCTCCTCCTACAGCCGAGCTGTCACATCTCCCCAAGGCAGACGGCTCCGCCAATTTTGCATACGGCGGCTACACAATCACCGCCGCCGTAAATGGACCAGTTGAGGCTCAGCGCCGGGATGAGAACCCGTTTGAAGCTCTGGTGGATGTGAATGTTCGACCGGCAGCTGGAGTCGGAGGTAAATCGAGGCTCCTCATACCGAAGAACAAGACGCCGGTGACTCGTTAGCACACTTTCTGACTTTTTGATCCTTCTGTCACCTAGGAACCGCCGAAAGGCAGCTCGAGGCTATCTTGCAGCCTGCCCTGCGACATCTCATCCTGGTGAGGAATTTTCCCAGGTGTGTGATTCAGGTCACTCTTCAGGTGACGGAGACGCCCGAAAACGCGTATGTGAATACGAAAGTGCTCCAGCCCCGGCTGGTAAGTGACTAACTTATTGTCTCGACCTGCTTGTTCTCGCATACTCACGCCCCGTCTTTGCAGAATCTTGGCATCATTCCGGCACTTCTGCACGCCGCCATTCTAGGTCTTTTAACCGCTGCGATTCCCTTGAAGACAGTGGCTTCAGCAACCTGTGTAGCAATCACGGCAGGCAACGGTGACGGTAACGACATGAAGGTGGACCCGACTCCTGCGGAGATTGACCAAGCGACGTCTGTTCATGTGTTGGGCTTCACAGCTGACGGCGAACTCCTCTTGGCCGAGAGCGAAGGTTCCTTCTCAGTGGAAGAGTGGGACAAGGCGCTCCAAACGGGCGAGAAAGTATGCTGCCGCGGCCAAGAGAGAGGGGATGATGCGGAAATGGGGGGCTACGGGGCAGACACCGAAAATATGCAGAAGTTTATGCGCTCGATGCTGGAAACCAAAGCAGCCGAGAGTCTCCACTGGAGGTGAAGCATCTAATGCCGCCGATACACCGGCTTATCAGTCCTTCCTAAAGTGCCACGGGGCGCCAGCAAGGACGGCTGTGGATGTGTCGTCGTGCTGCGCAACACCCTGGTTTCAGTCAACCACCCGACGGGTGACGATTGGGAACCAATCTCGCATTGAGCTGCTATCAACCTCAAACTCACGATGAGATTGGTGAGGAAGTTGGAAAGTACGGAAACCATGGAGCCAGCTATACGCGCTACCGAGATGGGAAAAAAAAGAGGCGCTATTGGACATGTCCTGGCAGACCCAGCAATTGGAGCACGTCCTCCCTGAAGTGCAGTCTGGGATGGTCGGCTAGAAATAGACGACGATTCGCCAAGCGATAGTGACGCTCGGCTGCGTCAAGAAGCACTCCCATACCGCGTTTTAAAAGAAAAGGGCTCGCTAGAAGCTAAAGCGGTATCTTAGAGGCATGTGTGGGAAAAAAGAAATGTATTAGTGTCAAAATCGTATTGTACATGCAGCCTAGTGTTTACGGAGAGTATCAAAATTCCTTCTCACCACACTTTTCTCATCATCAGAAAGACATTCTATCGATGTCCCTATGTCTTCTTCCTTAATCTAAATTTGGAGCTGGATTACCCTTAGTGGTAGTACTCCGTATTGGCCATGCGTTTATCTGTAACAGCCCCTGAGATCCCTTGCGTTGAGGATGAAACGCTGTTTCGGCCGCCAGCGGCAGGGCCCGCGGCCGCTTGTGGCGATAGCTGCAGCCAGCCATGAACTTCTTTACGGAGTACTGGGGGCATGGGCGGGAACCAGGACGCAAGACGCCAGGCTTGATATATGGGGCAATCGTGAGACAGCCAAGATGCCGCACTATCAATCAGCGGGGAACTATCTGCCTTACGTATGGAGCATGCGCAGTACGTGCTATATCCGAGGAAACCCTCTCCGTGACTATGGATTTCTTAACCGAGCGAAGCGTTCAGCTGCGGAGCAACGGCGAGCGCGTCTCAAGCCCGCCTGCCCCAGTACTTGTAAATGATAGATCGGTATTAGGGAGCAGCAGCAGGATGAGGCCACACAATCGCCCCCTGAACAACGGGGAGGGGGATAAGGATGGGGAAAGGCATTGGAACGATCCATCACCAGCCCGCCAACGTTTCTGAGCAAGGATAAGGAGTATGGGATGAATGGGGGCGCTGGATAGGGCACGTAGCAGTCTGCTTGGGTGGTGAGCAGCAGCAAAGCTGCACCAGTTACGGGGTAATCGCTAGTTGATGCGAAATATCTTAGCGGTCAGAGCTGTTTTATCAATCACATATATAAAGCCCCTGGCGGCAGACACGTCCCCAGAGCGACAGGCGCATAAATAAGACACTGGAGCGGCAGATACTGGAAGCAGAGCTCTGGAAGTTCTTGCGAGCATTGGTGTTTTGATTGTGTTGCCTTGGTTCTAATTTCATTTTTCGAATATTCTCTTTTATTTCCGCATTCTTGATTTCGTTGATACCCTTACCTGACCCTCTCGGGTGTTTAATCATTCCTTCAAACTGCTGTTGGCTTGATTTTCTCTTCTTTTCTTTTTTTCTCTTAATCAAAAAGTTACCGTTGCGGCTCGTCACTGTTACGGCAAGACCAGGTGTCGGCTCGTTCCTTCCCATTCTTAGTGCTGAGGCTACCAACTTTCACTTTTCCGCCATTCAGTGCTCGACAAAACTTTCCAGTTTTTTTTATATTTCCATTTCCGGTCCCCCAGCTCTCGCTTCTGGTGCTTCATTTGCGAGCGCTCGTCCTTCGTTGGCATTGTTTTGCGCTGCAGCTGGCCTGTCTTCGCATATTCGCTCTTTCAATTCTTCGGCCTCTTACAATCAGCAATCAGCATCAGTCGCACTGCCTTCTCCTGCGAGATCCAGTAGCGCAGACTGTTCCAGCTTCGCATACTCTCTGCGAGTCCGTTTACGCAGGATCTAGCATCCTCTCCGGGTGTGACAGCCTTCCGTCAGGAGGCAAACTGGTGCTCACTTGCCGTTGCCGTCTTTTGAAGGAGGCAAGTCTCCGGGGCCGTCGCCTTTGCGGAGAAGCTTGCACGCCCGTAGCTGGTTCGGCAGCAGTCTAGAATACGCAAAAGCAACCTACATTTCCACCGCAGAAGGGGAAACTGCAAGGTTGTGTACCGAAGCACACTCGCAATCACCGATAGTGCGTCCATTACCTCGCCTCCGACGCTTCCGCATCGGCTAGCGTGTTGATTGAGCTGCATCGCATTGCATCCTACTCAAAAGTTGTAATTTGCGCGGGGGGGCTTCTTGTTCTCCAGCACTCACTGTGACGCTAGTTGCATCACTGCACTGCACTAAGTATGCAAATCCCACCAACCCCAACAAACCGCATCCCTGGATTCCTGCCACACTGCCTTTCCATTTCTGTCACGCAGGAGCCCCGTCTATTGGCTTTCGTGCAGTCGTGGGCTTTGCAGTGATACGTCGCATCTTACAATTTAGCTTACTCTCTTCTATAGTCTTCTACGGGATAACGGTTTCTGCGTCTCAAGTGATTCCGGCGTTTACGACGCTGTATAATCCTTACTACGCCCGCCGGCCGGGGTTAATAATCCCGCTCCAGATTTCTAAAATCCTGCCATCACTGTCACTGCAGCGCGCTGTAACCCGCGCTAGTATTACTCGCTATAGTAATCATGGCCGCCGCGTCGCCTCGGACCGAGACCCTCCACCCTTCCCCCGAAAACAGCAGCGGAGTTGAGTCTCAGGATTGCCCTGCTTCGCTTCTCTTGGCTAAGTCCGATATATTTGACCGCCGCCCCAAATCATCGTCCGGCATTCATAATCTGTCCGTCAACGTCACCAAAGCATCTCGATATGAAGCAGACGCGAACATCCCATCCACTGCTATCCCATCCTTAGGTGGCTCTGGTGCCACGGCATCTTCCCTTACTGCTGTCGTCATTTCATCGGCAGAACCCGCGGCTGCAACTTCACCCTGGGCCGCGTCTTTAACCTTGGAAACAACGGATTTCGATCAGCAGCAGCAGCAACAGCAGCAGCAACAGCAGCAGCAACAGCAGCAGCAACAGCGCAGTCCTTTTCAAGGCGCGGTTTCCCACGACCTTCTACCTCGTCAAACCATTCTCAAGGCCCTTGCGTCTACAAACTCTGTTTCGCGCCCCAAGAAGCCCCAAGCCCTCTCACTCAACAACATGTTATTCCCTCAAGGTGGCAACTGTGGCTCCTCCTCCGCCGCAGCAAGCCCTCAACAGCTCGTGGACGCCCTCCAGGACCTGGCCAAGAAGAGGTCTACCCCAACCACAGCAATCAGCAATTTGCTTTCGCCATGTTTCTATCATCAGAGGTTTGACGATGCCGTCGACATCGACAAGGTTCTAGAAGAAATCAAGAACGATGAATCCATGTCGCATTCACGTTTGGTCCAGACTGCGACGAGTGTCCGCGAGGTTTCAAAACAGCTCCGGCGACGTCCTGTCAAGCGCGCGGTGCGCAATGTCATGATCGTCACTAAAGCTCGGGACAACCAGCTCGTCTATCTCACGAGGGAGCTGGCCACTTGGCTTCTGCAAACACCACGCTACGGGTCCGATGTTGGTGTAAATGTTTACGTGGATGCCAAATTACGCAGCTCAAAGCGATTCAACGCCGCAGGAATCGTCGCTGAAGACGCCCGCTTCGAGAACATGCTCAAGTATTGGACTCCAGATCTCTGTTGGAGCCAGCCAGAGAAGTTTGACCTTGTGCTGACCCTTGGCGGTGATGGCACAGTCCTTTTCACCTCGTGGCTCTTTCAGCGCATTGTACCACCTGTCCTCTCATTCAGTTTAGGCAGCCTTGGCTTCATGACCACCTTTGAGTTTGAGCATTATAAAACGCATCTCAACCGAGTCATGGGTGATGATGGAATGAAAATCAATCTCCGCATGCGTTTCACTTGCACCGTTTGGAGAGAGGGGTCGAATGGCAGCCCCATGAATGAGGGAGAGCAGTTCGAGGTCCTTAACGAACTCGTCATTGACCGCGGTCCCTCGCCCTACGTCTCAAACCTTGAGCTCTACGGAGATGACGAGCTCTTGACCGTTGTCCAGGCCGACGGGTGCATTTTCTCAACCCCCACTGGCTCAACAGCATACTCCCTTTCTGCTGGTGGCTCTCTCGTCCATCCCGACATTCCCGCCATTCTCCTCACTCCTATTTGCCCACATACGCTCTCATTTCGACCCATGGTCCTCTCCGACACCATGGCGCTCCGAGTTGCCGTCCCCCGCAACTCTCGGGCTACTGCTTACTGCGCCTTTGACGGCAAGGGCCGCGTTGAGCTTAGACAGGGCGACCATGTCACGATCACCGCATCTCAATATCCCTTTCCCACCGTCACCCGCACAGACACGGAATGGTTCGACAGCGTCAGCCGCACCCTACGTTGGAACGTCCGCGCCGCTGCGCAGAAACCTTTCGACGCCTCTGGCATTTCAAAGGATGGCGAAGACGACGACGCCAGCTGGGACATTGACACCGATAGCGCTTACTATGCGAGCGAAGAGGGTAGTACGGCAGCAAGTCCTGTGAGAAGGCAGATGAGCATGCTGGGAATGTGATCCTGCTAGACTTTTTTTTTTCCTTCTTTCGTTCTTGTTACACCTGGGCATGGCTTGTTACTTTTGCCTCACTTTGTTTGGTCGTCTTTGGTTGAACACCTTCGTTGAACATATAGATACGGATATACTCATGGGACTTTGGGGGCGTTGGGATACAACTGGGCTGTTTTTCTTACGGACAATTCGTAGCTCAGGGGCTGATTCACCTTTTTTTTTTTTTAACTAAATCACAGTCTAGAGCTTAGATAGACCGCTAGCTATTAGACAAGACTTGACCGATTCCATAGGAGTCGAAATACAGAAAAAACGCGAATATCTTTCGCAATGTTTTCGAGCAGAGTTTGGACTCCAGTATGTTCTAGTATCTTATCACAGCGCTGCGTGCTTCAAAACCACCAAGGGTGAAAATGATTCCCCTCCCTTTGCACCACTGATCCTGCCGCTCCATGCGCCGTTAACAATGCTGCTCATGATGGGCTAATAAGCAACCGTCTCACATGTATAGAAAGAAACCAACATATCCCAAATTTTACCAGCCTCAATCTGGAAATTCTCCCAAGACAGATGTTACCACACCAAGAATCCCAGTAACTGACACCCAGTTCCCCTCTGAAAGAAGTACTTTGCACCAGTTGAACAAAAGAAATAAGTAAATTTGCCCCAAAGGAAAGAAATGTAAAGCTTTTCCCACCCAGAATTGATAAGGATTAATTAAAATTTCATGTCGTCGTGCAGACAAAGGAAAACTTCAAAAGAATGTACGTTGTTCGGTTTTCATCACCTCCAGGCACCCTGGCTCAAAGAAAGTAGACCTGCTACACAGTCCATATCGCCTTTTTTGCTGGGGCTGACTTCACCACGCATAAACTTGCTGACCTCGTCATCCCGTGGAGATTCTGCCTTTGTCATTGGATCCCCAAGGCCGTAGACGCTCGCCCCAATAGGAGAATGCGGTTCTGATGGCATGGTACTGGAGCGTATCAAGAGTGCAGGGCTCTTTCGGCCCTGGAGGATCCGACCATTTCGTCGAATACCCTGGGACCTAATGGGACTGCTGGGGGGCAGCTGTCGACGCCCGTCTGCAGTATTCCCTTCATTTTCGGGGCTCCAATTCTCCTTATCCGAATCAGAAGGAGAAACAAGCATCGAGACGTTCATCTTCGCGTGGGAAGACTCTCGCAGCTTCTCATCAGCAGCCCAGGTAGTCTCTAACCTAGCAACACTGGAGTTGGTGCGATTGAGCCTAGGCTTTTTGAAATGACGAGACCGCGCGAGTTTTGACAGTGGGGCATTACGCTTCGCGCCGCTAGGCTGCAAAATGCTGCTGGTAGAACGGAGCAAGCTGATGGCAGCAATCGCGGAACCACTAGACTCATGCTCAGCCTGAGCCGTCAGCTCATCCCGTGTATCAGCGTCGGCACACAGCTCCCAAGCGTGAACATCACGGGAGCGGCCACGGACAAGGCGTGGTGGAAGTGAGTTGGTGAGAGTGGAGATGGGGGGCAAAGTGACGGCAGGAAGTGCACTATGGCTGCGCTGCAAGCTCCGTTGCCGATACTGGGACAGAGACGGCAGAGTAGATGAAGGCCTTGAAGGAGTCTCACGGATTGGAGAGGACTCGTTGTTGGGGACCAGCTCGGCCTTGCCTTCCAGCGACAACGACAGACGCATGTGCGAGCGGTACGCCGCCGAGGTGCTGGAATTGGAAGGACATGAAGATGGAAAGAAGGGGTCGAATCTGATACGAGTGTTAGCGAAATACGGGTGACGATGCAACTTGAACATAGCGTGACTTGTCTTACTTGAAAGGGGTGTCACGGGAGAGAGGCGTTGAGAACGAGTTGCCCAGATTCCATCGATTGGCAAGGTAGCCGACAGAGCTTGGGAAGGATTGAGAAAGGTGCGGCGGATCCTCCTGAGAGGATGGATACATCTGTCGCTGAGGCGTTACGTGCGACTGACTACTGGCAGGGAAGCTCTGGGAATGATACCGAGGCGGTGCAGGAGTAACATGGATAGTCTCAGCAGCCTGTAGGGAACGGGCATGCAGAGGGCTGGTGGGAAGATGAGGCGACGTGGGAAGGTGCTCGTGAGCGACCCGGGAGGCGGCAGGGTCGGAGGCAGGAAACGACGGGTCCAGCTCGACGACGATGCTGCGGGAGGTGATGGGGTCTGAGGCGATGTTGTGCATGCCGCTGAAGCGGAGAGCCGCCAACTCCTGCGGTGACAGCGGCCGAGATTTCCGCCTATCATTTTGTCTTCGGTTCTGAAACCAGATCTAATGCGATGGTGGTCACGCCAGTTAGCTTGTGCTTCTTCTGCAGCATAAAGTTGTTGCATATGTAAGATTAAATGAGTTGCTTAATTAGACGCGTTGGCCATTCGGATCCCGGCACGGCACAGCCATGACCATGGGCCAGGATGCCAATCGTCTTTGAAAATAGAGTGGGTTGGCTTACCTGAACCTCTTTCTCATTAAGTGAGACGCGGTTCACGATTTCGAGACGCGCCTGCTTATCTGGCTTGGGATTGATAGAGTATGCCTCTTCGAGTATCATTTTATCCTTGGTGCTAACAGCAAGAAGACTGGGTTAGCTTCTCTTGTGTTTTTTAAGCCAAAACAAAAGAATTGCCAGTTCAATTGAAGACGCAATTTCAGAGGAAACAGCGGCATGGCAGGTATCAAGATTGACGTACGCTGTTCGCTTTCTCTTGCCCTTGGGGTGTTTATCTGTAGTGGGGGTTGAGACAGCGGGGAGCGCGCTCTGGGCCAAGCTGGAGAGAGGCTCCGAGGTTCGAATCGGCGACGGCGAGCTGACATGCCGCTCGTGCTGATGCTCGTACTCAGACGCGTTGGCGGATGGCGGCGTTGGAGGAGCGTTGGACATTGTGGCGGTGGTGGTAGTGGTGGTGGTAGTGGTGGGGGAGGAGAGCATATGCGTATGTGTGTATGATGTTTCGCGGCAGGTTTGTTGATCTAGGATGCGACTAGAGAGGCATTACCCTTTCGCTGCCGAGACGTGATCACAACGACCTCCGAGGGTGGCTGATGGGGGGAAGAAAAGGGGGAGGAGGAATAAGACGAGCCCGAGGTCAAGGAGGAAAAAAAAAAAAAAAAGAATTGGTGTCTCGAGAGCACAGGAGTCGTGAGGAAAGGGAAAAGAAAAATAAAAGGCCTGGCATACGACGTGTAGCGAGGAAAGAGAAGTGGTAAGGCAGTGGCGTGGGTGTATTGTGGACGTGCAGAGGCGGTGGGAATTGGGTACATGAGCACAAGTCGCAGACGCCCGTGCTTAGGTACCGGTAGGTGCCTGCTATATCTACCTGGTACCCGCCCTGCCCAAGCAGTTACCTCGGGCGCCACACTCGGAAGGTAGGCGCTTGCTCTGCCTTGCTTTGCGTTGTACAGCGCATCAGTACAGCACGCACAGCAGGCAAGCCCAGGCGACCCCCTGGCGCTCTTTGGGGGTGCGGTCCACCGTGGCCTAGTGCCTATACTTGCCTGTGCATGCGACTCCATCCTCAGCACGGCGTACTGGGTACTGGCTGCCGACCATCGCTCACCCCTCTAGCTCTTCCTACCTGTACTACCTTACCTTGGTACCTTAGGTAGGCACTACCTAGCACCTTAGGTATGCCTTAGCTCTCCGCGCTTTCCCTCCATTTCAACGTCCCAAGGGCCATTTCAGCAGCGACTGAAGAAGGAAAGGGAGGAAAAAAAAAAAAAAAAAAATAGGTCGATCCGCGTCTTTGATCCATTTACGGCAAATCACGTCGCGCGCCTGGCGCTGGGACATCCAAATTGGGAAACATGTCAACACGCGTTTGCACGTCTCAGGGATTCAAATTCAGTCATCCTCTCGTCCAAGGTAAATACTTCCATCTCATTTTCCTCCTTCTACTCCTTATCTTGACACGCCCAGTTCTCCCCTGTAGTAAGGCAAACTTTTCTTGCTCACGCATGCAACAGCCGAAGGGAAAGAAAAGGGCTTAAGCATGCGGATGGACTGGGATGGGCTGGGCCAAGGAACGCATGAGAGGTGTACACGATACCCTGCTTGCTGAGTGCTTGCAGCATGGTCCCGCTCAAACGCCTTTTTCTACTTCTTCTTCTTCTTCTCCCCCCCTAGTCATGCAAACCTACCTAGATAGCTAGTAGTAGTAGTAGTAGTAGTAGTCCGTTGATGGTAGCGAAGCACAACGCTATTGCCATTCATTCTGCGCTACGGTGATGCTCCCAAATCCCTCCCAGAAGCAATATGATATTTACGACTTCGGGTTAGGCTTACAGTCACTGCATAGACCTATACCTAAGGTACCTACCTTACCTAAGGTAGGCAGTGCCTCACCTGTCTCCGAGGCCCTCTATCTATCATGCATATCCAGCAGAAGATGGCAAAATCAAACCTCGACGGCAGGTCATCTTTTCCTCCGCTTGGCATGCTGTTCCCCTTGTGGATTTTGATCATATTCCCGCCGGATCATCATTTCAGACCGCCCGCAGAAAGAAAACAGCCACTGCGGCTGCCGCTTAGATGGAACGCTCCATGCAAGCACTCCAACGTGTACTCACTACCCCGGACCTCTTCTCGCAGGAAAGCAGACTCCCCAGCCATGGGTCTTTTTCCGTTGCTGCATCCGCTTAACACGTAAGAAGGAAAAACACCAAAGAGCACCTCGTCTGGTGGATCGTCTTAGCGCCCAGCCCCCCTTGTTTTGGCGCCGCCACGTTGTGCGTTGTAATGGCATGCCATGTACGAGCACGTCTATGGAGATTTCGGAGACCTTTTGGCATCCACACATGGTCCAAGCAAGATACTACGACAGAGTGTGCTCCTTCTCTGAGCCTTATTGTCTGCCGCTGCCGCTGCCGCTAGGTTATGGTTATGATGGGAGTGCCAACGGAGGAAATGCCAATGCCACTCCTTGCCGCCCCCAGTGCTGCCGGGCATTGGCCTATCAACTGCCTTCTATGGCCTCTTCAACGGAAGCAAACATGCCCAATGCGATGCGCTGGCCTCGGCAGATTTGCCCAGCCTGATTCATGTACGATTAATTGATTGCCTTCCGCCTTGACCTCCTTTTCCTCCTCGTCTTCCTCTCCATCTCTTTCCTCCCCACTCTCTCCACGACACCAATCCAGGCCAAGTCTGTGCTCCGTCTTGTCGCTGAACCTACCCTACCCTACCTCGCAAAGCCCTCGACTCACATCACATGTGTATTGGGCATTGCCTTTAGAATACGATAGATACCCATCCAAGGCTTGGTAGGTATACTAGTAGTTACCAGGTACACAAGGAGCGGTCATGGAACCTGCAATGGTTCTCATATGCACTGCAAACTCAACTTACATGTACCAGCTCCGTACCCTGTCTGCCGCGCTGTCGTGTCAAAGGTCGGTGGCATGCCGTTGCTTCTATAAATGTGCGGGTACATGCGTCCTGCATCTTGCATGGCCCCAGCCACCAGACAGCATTTGGCTCACCGCAGTTGACGAGCCCTGCGGGTCAAGAAATCATATCAGATTGATGTTACCTTGTCCACCGGTACGCCCAGATGCTTTCATGCCCGAGACCCTGCACTCGAACTTTTGCCTCTCTTTTAGTTCCCACATGCGTTCTGGTCAATTTCATAGGATTTAAATGCACCGCTCCATAATCGGCTGTATCTACTATATAGACCCCCCGCCGGGGGGGGGGGGGGGAGGCACGCCTCGGTCCTCCATTACGGACTGGCTGCGTTACTACGTAGTATTACCTACACATGAATGCGTTGTTCGTAACGCACATCATAAAAATGCATGGCTCTAGCTATCTAGTGTTGTCGATGATGCAACTACTATAGCGGATGAAGCAGACCTAACATGAGCTGCTCCGTAGATGGTTGTGGCGGGTGGTTGTGGTGCCTTATTTCATAATAATGTCCTGCGCAGCGTCGTTGTGCTCCCAGGTAAAAGGTACCAGACCAGCGTGCGTTTGGACACTCTAGAATGGACAACCAGCAGCTCGTCACTGGGGAGGCCGTCTCTTGCGGATTAGGCGTCTTCACGTAAGGTGATGCGTGGCTAATACCATGTCTTACCCATCAGAGACTGTATCTCGTCCCATATTACTAGACGATCAAACGCTTCCCAACATCTTCCAAATCCCCCATTAGCTCCTAGTGCTTTGGAACTAATCACAAATCTCTGCGGCTAACAGACTCTTTGACATTCTCAATGATAAGAAAACCCATAGAGGTTAGAAAGGGTACGAAATAGGTGTCTTTAATATGAAAAAAGTCTAGCTAGGTCAGGTTGGCCGCAGCTCCCCGCGGCGACGCCTCAATAATCTACCCTAAGTGGTGCCAAGGGCAAAATCTTGCCCCTTCAATCAAGCTCCGTAAATATGGGAATTCCCTTCCTTTATCATCAATGGTCATTCCAGCTGCAGGTGGCCTAATCCCCACGTAGTCCGGGATGTCCCAGCATCGTTACACAAAACACTTTTTCGCCGTCGTACGAGTCGTTTAGAGGTCATCATCAGACAGCTCACCAGGAAGAGGCATGGCAGCGGCCTCGTCCATCTCCTTCTTGTACTGAGCCAACAGAGCCTCGTCGACCTGAGCAGTGGGAGGAGCCAGAGCGGGGGCAGCAACGAAGTCCTACAATGAATATGGTAAGTCTTTTGCACAATATAACAAGAAAAAAAAAAAGGCCATGCCGGAGATACTAACCAGAGCGGGGTTGCCGACCAGCTTACGAGCAAGCCACAGGAAGGGCTTCTCGAAGTTGTAGTTGGACTTGGCCGAGATATCGTAGTACTGCAGGTTCTTCTTCCGGTGGAAGGTGATAGTCTTGGCCTTGACCTTGCGCTCCTTCACGTCGACCTTGTTACCACACAGAACGATGGGAATGTTCTCGCAGACGCGGACGAGGTCACCTTTAATATGTCAGAAATGTTCATCGTTCCAAAAAGAAAAGGTTTGATGGAAGCGGGACATACGATGCCAGTTGGGGACGTTCTTGTAGGTGATACGGGATGTGACATCGAACATAATGATACCGCACTGGCCGTTGATATAGTAGCCATCACGAAGACCACCAAACTTCTCCTGACCAGCAGTGTCCCACACGTCGAACTGGATCGGGCCGTAGTTCTGGTCGCGCTGTTAGCAAGAGACGCGGGACCGAGGGTAGGCGGTGTGAAGACTCACGGTGGTGAAGCCAAGAGGGTGAACCTCGACACCGAGGGTAGCCATGTACTTCTTCTCAAATTCACCAGTCAAGTGTCGCTTAACAAAGGTGGTCTATCGCATCACGAATTTTGTTAGCGGGATATCAACATCAAGGCCTAGCAACATCGTCGAGCACAAAAAAAAAATTATCAGCTTTCGCCACGGCAGGCGGGAGCGTCATTTCGATCCCGTTTTGGTATAACCGTCGATTGAAAGCATAAACTCAGAAGAAACACACCTTGCCGGTACCACCATCACCAACAAGCACAAGCTTGAAGGTAGGAGTTTGCTGTTGCTCAGCCATTTTAGCGACGAGCGTGATGTGATGTAAACAGGCGGGGTCCTGCAAAATGGCGTTAGTCTCCTCGATTTTGAATTCAGCAATGAACAAAGACGAAAGGTTCGTCCTAATGTAAAAGAAATTGTATGGCTCAAGAATGGCAGACTATTCGTGGGCGACGGGAGAGAAAAAGCAAAGGAGGATCAATAGGTTGAGCATATACCTTGTGGAATTTCCGACGACACGAGGGTGGTGTGAACGTCGAAAAGTTGCACTGGATGGTCTTGACCTGAGTTCTTTTGAAGGCGGCGGGGAACTGGGGACAAGGGAGAGCATGGCCTGCCTTGCTCATCATCAAGCGAAAATTTCAGTCGCCAGGGGTGGGTTATTCGCACGTGACATCACAGCCTTCACCACCTACGCCAGGCAAGGCCGTTGATTGCCCCTCCCTGCTCCTTTTTTGTGTGCCAGTGACGGAGGGTTGACGACCGGTAGTACGTATTTCGGGTTACCTGCTTACCTACGCTAGGCAGCGAGAAGAAGCCGGCAGTAAGTTCCAGGGTGTTCCTGGGCCAGCTTAGTTTGCCTACCGCCTTCCTCATCTAGAGCACAGATTCTAGCTTTAGTATCGACCTAGGCAAGCTAGGTTTACCACTAATAATGCCTAGGCGTACTTAGGTAATAATCCATTGCTCTCCCTTGGTCTGTCCTTTATGTGCTTTGTCATTGGTGAGGGAGGTTTCGCCTACGGAATACTCCGTTTAAACGCAGCAGAGTTAGTTCGGCCACTACTACCATCTATGGTCACGACGGCCTGAAAGGGTTGAGTTCGATCGCACACATTGATATGTGCGGTTCACGACACTTGCACGATATTTATACCAGATGCCCATCGCTCTGCTAGTATGTCCTTAGAGTGAATTACATGTAGCCTATTTGCGCGAAGTACCTGCCTAGGTTCCGAAAAAAAAAAGTAGTACTAATGCCCGTATGCATATAAAGACAGACATACTATCATATAGGTAACGACTAGTACCCTTAGTCCTCAATTCATATGATGGCTAAGAACGAGTAACTCTTTGAACAAGACCACCTGCATCATCATGTGCCACTTATCTGTGAGAGAATATTTAGCAGCTCTTCTTTCAATCTTCGACTCCTCATAGGATATAGTATCTTGGCCTGCTTCAAGTTTGATCGGTTGCATGATGTATCTCTTTCTAGATGCCGTGGCTTTGTCAGCATCTCTCTATGCCTCGCTCAGCCTTTTCCTGATTGACCATCTGCATATGCCTTAATTTATTTTTTAGGATTTTTTTTTTGTTTACTTATTTGTTGATTCCTCGTAGCAGCCTATACACTGCTGGTCATCACCAATACTTAGGAGGCGCCTGAACGCGTTCACAGGTCTGAGAGGATGCACCTTCCAGGATCGTGCGGCAAAACAGTGGCACTGCCGCGATCTGCCCAAATATCCGGTGTTACAAACGCTGATCGGAAAAAGAATATCGTGTCTCTGAAGATTTTTACAGAGGCAGAATGTGACAGCCTAGCATTCCTCGGCCACCCCAATCTTTCCTTGGAATTAAGGTTAACCTCAGCTCTTGTCGGCGAGCGACCCCGTCTGGTCGAGACACCTTGATGAATATAGTTCTCTGTTTATCCTTATCAGAATAGGACCACTGGTCTGTTGGATAGACTGAACTTACCCCTTCGTTGCCCTGGACACACTCGGCCACCTTTCTAAGACTATCGTGGTTTGATTGGTTAACGTACCCAAAGTTGCGAATCTCGTCACCTGCTCTCAAACCAGCTTGCTGGGCTGGGCTATTGGGCGCAACGGTGTTGACCTTCGCAAATGGCTCGTCCAGTTGTTCAGATTGGGAATCTGGTAAAATCTGAAATGCGCCATGCCCAGTTACTTCTGGGGCCTCGTCTGTGTCTTGGATGCTGGCAAAATGATCGTGAAGATGCTTTTCTATCGCCGTCATAAGCTCTTTATAGTCATTTCGGAGCCGAATGATGCGAGCTCTTGTTGTCCGGACTATGGTGCATGTTAGATCTGTCTGTGGTAAGCTGTTGATGCCATGATATACTCTGCGCGACGTCAAGATCTGCTCTGGGGAAGCCATCTCTCGTTAACAAAGGCGTATTCATGTCAACGCCATGCTAGCATCGTATTAATCTAAGTTCAAGCATTGCCATCATGTAAAGGGAAGCCCGTACCGAGTCGAGCACGCTGCCCAAGGCTTTCAACTCTGCCTCTAGGTCGTCTTTCTTTCGCTGGAGCTCTGCGAAGCTCTGCCTCCCCGTGACGCCATTTGTCGCAACAAGGTTACTTGTCGGCCCGGAGGGCACAGTCGGCGCATGGAGAGTGTCCATTCTTAACAACCCCGTGCTGTATATGTAATATCAATCGAGTGTGGGTTTTCAAGATACAAAAAGAAGATAAGAGTGCGACAGTTGGCAACTGATGGCCTGTGAAAGTCCTCGGAGCACCTCAAGCCGCCTTCATCACTAATAGCGAACATCCTAGTACCTTGTTGCGGGGTCCAGGAAACCAGACAGCAGAAAGGTCTACGCACTCGCTGGAATTTTTGCCGCCTAGCCGCTAAGGGTCCGTCTTATAGCGTCCATACCTTAGGCTTTTAATCCACTGTTGACCCTCGAAGTGCACTGTAGCTGATTACCACCTAAGTATCCGTGTATAACTGAAACGAACAGTAACTTGAAAGGCTCTGGCATTAAAGGAAAAAAAAAAAGGGCTACATAGCTCTACTTCACAGATTCAAGTGTCGGTTATGCTCGGTTCAATACGGGGGTTTACCAGAGAAACATGAGCACCTATTTCAGTTGCGGTCGCAGGTAGGTACTACCTACTGCTAATCTTCAAGGACGGCATGAAGTACCGCTACTCTTGCGGGTCCGTGCTTAGAACTCCACAATAATTCTGTTTTTGGCCCTTCTCAATTGAGAGCAGCACAGACGTCACCTTGCTATCTTTATTCCACCTCATCTCACCTACCTTGGCTACCTTACTCAGGCGACGCGCTGCCATACAACATTCTTCATCGCGACTCTAGCCATAATGGCATCAGCAGGAGATGCCAGGCTCTTGAAGGCGACCAAGTTTCCTGCTGAATTCAGTCAGAAGGTTGACATGCAAAAAGTCAACTTGCAGGTCATTAAAAAGTTTGTCTCTAACCCTGAGTTACGGACTCTGATTTTCCAGCGCTGACGGCAGCTTCGCAGATGGATTGCCAACAAGATTTCTGAGATTTTAGGCAACGAAGATGATGTCGTGATAGAGCTTTGCTTTAACTTGATGGAAGGGTCTAGATATGTAGGTTTATCCTTCTGTACCACGCCTTTCCCCGCGGATTATACTGACTGTTTGGTCGCCAGCCCGACATTAAATCGCTTCAGATACAGCTTACAGGCTTCTTGGATAAAGACACTGGAACATTCTGCAAGGAGCTCTGGAAATTGCTGCTAAGCGCTCAAAGCAATCCCCAGGGTGTGCCCAAAGAGCTATTAGAGGCCAAGAAACTCGAGCTCATGCAGGAGAAGGTTGGTGCTTTGTCGAGGAATGATCCTGCTCCCAATCTTGCATTCGGTATATCTGACAGTTGGCGACTAGATCGAAGCAGATAGAGCTGCAGAAAGCGCAAGAAAACGACGCGAAGACTCTGACCGCCATGATCGAGAAATTACAGGGTTGAAAGAACGTGATCGCCGAGACCGAGCAAACGAGAGAGACAGCAGGTCAAGCCGTCGTGGTGATCGCGTTTCCGAAGGCCGCGGAAGAGGAGGCTACAGTTGGAATGCCAACAGGTCACGCTCTCCCGAACCTCGCCACCGCGCTTCTGGAGATTCTTATCGACGAGATAGCTATATCCCTCGAAACCGAGCCGGACGAGGGCGCGATCGTGGTTGGCAGCGGCGGCGAAGCCGTTCACCTTCAGAATCTGCGTCTGAGCGATCTCGTTCCCGAAGCAGTAACCCCTCACGAAGCGATCGGGATTCTAGAAGCCCTCCACGGCGTAAGACAGTGTCTTCTCGATATAGAGACCCAAGGAAGAGGTCTAGATCGCCTCGTGCAGACGCTTACCGACCGAGGCGACAATCACGGAATGGGAGGGATTCTCGTAGTGCTCGATACAGGCGGTCGCGTTCCAGATCTTCGGAGCGTATATCACCGCCACCGAAGCGCAGACGACAATCTACTTCCAGAAGCCGATCGGCAGAGCGCCGAAGGCGCCATTCTGCCACTCCGTCGTCTCGCTCGCGGAGTCCCTCGGAGGCTCGCAGCCGCAGCCGTCGTCGTGATCGATCTACTGACAGTCTTCGTTCTACTTCACCCCGGAGACGTCGACAGGAACGACGTCGAAGCCGTGACAGTGATGAAGCGGATAATGACAATAGACGTTATGGACGTCACAGCCGTCGTCATAGAGACGATGAACCCGAAACAAAGGGCAAAAACCCAGAAAGACATAGACGCAATAGCTCTTCTGCGCCCTCGTCTCCATCAAGGCATGGCAAAACAGCTGATATTTTGGAAGATGAATCTCGTGCTCCGAACCATAAGACGGACAATACTGCCGACGATTGAGAGGTGGGTAAATACTTAAAACGACCGCTGTGGAAACTGGTGGGTGTGATTCCTAGCTAACACCCGTCAATGGAGTTTGACATAGTCCAAGATTCGTCGCTTGAATACAATAGTGCGAAAAAGATAGCCCTTACGAGAAAGATGAAGCAGATGAGAACCTTTAATACCAGCGCTCGTTTAACGGCGAAGGCTAACTACCGCTAAAGTAACCTACCTAAAACATTTATTCCTACTCTATCTTGCCGTGGAATCGGCTTGACATAGTATACAAGCCGTACAGGACCCTCAGTTTGCCGCAAACTAGTTAGATATTGAGCAGGGAGAAAAGCAATGTGCAGTTACAGCAGTCATAAAACAAGCTTTGGATGTATTTTTTTCTTTTACGGGCATTAACATTAAGTTCTATAGCTAAGGAGAAAATATATGATTTTGAAGGCGTGCATTTAAAATGTCAGGAGCGATTTGGCGCCTTTTCTTTTGCCTCTTTCCTCACCCTTGTTTTACCTCTTGTCTTTTGTTCACAAGATATTAGAGCTGGTAGTTGCTACTCACCTACTCCGTACCTACTACCTAGGTACTCAGTAGTTTTGTTGGCGGAGGTGCTAGTTGCATCAATTACTCTATAGGGCTTAGTGCAGAAGTAAAATATGCTGAAAGGCGTACCGTGATGTTAGTAGCGCTTTCCCTCATTTGCCGTCTGGCCTGGCTGTTAATTTTCCCGTGACGACCTGGAACCGTCAGCATCCAAAAAGTGTCAAGACGCAAGCCTATCGCATCCGCACGAACCTGACGACAGCCAACAGATATAAGAGCGCCGTCGCATGGCGGATAATAAACAGACCCTTGCATCTCGACCTAGCGAGGTGCAGCCTACCATGGCTGAATACAAGAAGGCGCAGGCGCGCGTGCGGGACTTGGTCGACAGGCGCAGGCAACTAGAGCGCCGCCTGGTACGTAGTGCGCTCAGCGTGTCCCTCGGATTCAATAAGATGTCTTGTCAGCTAAACGACGACACGCATAGGCGTCGATGGAAGAGACGATTGCCCAGAAGGAAGCAGCCTACCTCGACAGCACCCCCAACGGCAATATCATCACTGGCTTTGACAACTACATGAAGGGAACGAGCGGCGCGGCAGCTCAGCGACGGAAGACGGGGCCTGCAGAGCAGAACCGTGTATTTTCGCGCTCGTCCATCTCCTACCGCCCAAACAATGGGGTAAGAGCGCAGCCGCGAAATATGCCTTCTCCAAGCCTTGGCCTTCATCTCTGACTGGATTTACTTGTTTAGGACTCGGCGACTCCTGGCTCGGTAGGCTCTACGCCTGCACCGACGCCCTTATCCGCGTCGTTTCGAGATAATACGTCAGGCAACCCCACGCCGAACTCGGGAAACGGAAATAAAGCGAGCAAGCCCAAGAAGAGAGATACAGAGGACAGCGAGAATGATGCGCAGACGAACAAGAAGCGAACGAACTTTGGGGCATCAAGAAAGTGAAGTCCAGTCGTGATATATGTTTATGAAAGGGCAACAATGGAACTCTGGCGTTTTACATGGATAGCATTGGGCGCATATGGCGTTGGGGGACGAGGCCTAGATACCTGGGACTTGGCTAGCATTGAGCAGCCAGGCAGCAATGACACAAGGCTAGACTTTTATTTTGCCATTTAGCAACCTCAAAGATGGAATTAATGCCTACATCGATGGTAATGTTGAAACAATCGTATTCGATGATTAGAGGTCTGTAGAGCGTTGGTACGAGTTGTTCTGGGAAGCTCGGCCCTACTCACATACCTCAAGTATGTGCCATGCAAGTATGGATTTGTCTCGGCCAACCGTTGGAGAAAGAGAGTGCCAGATGACAGACTGATGCCCAGTTCACATGTGATAGTAAACTTGCATGTTGCTGTATTGGTCGGCCCGACAGAGTCTAGGTATATATATTGCAAATTCCATCATCAACGGAATTTGAATTTCTCTAGGTAGAATCCTGGTTTGTAGCAGGAGGAGGCATCGCTTAGCCTATGTAAGGCGCAGATGTGGAGAGACCTATTTCAAAGGTACCCGAGGTAGTTAGTGTAACCCCCATTCGTGTATTGGAGTTGTAATTACGACATCGTGCTTATCATCTCATGGACGGACTTTTTACTTTGCCTGCACTTGTCCATTGTGACTATATTGGAACAGTGAAAATTATCCACTTGCGAATACATAGAAGAGGCCGAGGAGGGGGAGGCAGAGGAGGAGGAAGAAGGGAACAGGGGAAACATTAGGTCCTGGCTTCATAATGAGGCCATTGAATGCCGTGTAGATCGCCAGCCTCTGCGATCTTGAATCACGCACAATGCAAGGCGATATTCCCGTCAATAGCATGGCTACAGGGCTAAGATGGTAAAAGAAAAACGCCATCAACCGCTGTGGATTTGGGGGCAAACCGATCTGGCAGAACTAAGGTGCGCCGACATGATATGATAGTGCGGGGTTGCAGGTGAGGGGCTCCAGCCATCGGGGTTCTCGTCTTCTCGTGCTTTGTGTGATGTGATAAATAGGTAATAAGCGGCAAGTCCTCTGAGCTGGTCTTCCCATTACCGTCGCTTTGTTGAAACTGCAAAGCAGCCCTTTATGATGACAATCCAGGCGGAAAAATTTACGCCAGAGGTCCTCCTCTCCGCGCCGCGCCGCTCGCCTGGAGTGCCGAATGCCACCGGCGAACTCGTCTTATACACGGTAGGCGAAGCCCGTTCCTACCGATTGATGTACTGTGCAAATGGTTATCAATCTTGGGGATTTTTTTTTTTTTTTTTCCTTTTCTTTGCTTGGAGCAAGGGCTTCAATGGCCTTTAGAGCAGCAGTAGGAGCAGAGAGGAAGAGGAATAAGGAAATCGAGGAGTAGCACTGAATTGAGCTGACGGTTGGATCGGCATGCCTTTTAGGTCTCCACCTACTCTTTCGACTCTCACTCCAAAACGTTACAGATCCGAGTTCTGAATCTGAACGAAGGAACGTCACATCTGGTCGTCGAAGACTCGGCGGCGAGCGACCCAATCTGGATCGGCGAAAAGGAGATTGCATATGTGAAAAACCTCGACAATGGAGCGTCTGCGCTGCTAGCGCAACATGTCTTGGACACAGCCGAGTAGGTCATACGGATCCCACGATGGAAGCCTCTGATAAACGAGCTGAGATTCACATATCGGCGCAGATCAAACACTATCCATCGGTTTGACGGGAGTATTTCCAGCCTGAAAGCGAAGCCTCTGTCTTCGGACAAGGTGGCGTTTTGCTGTGTTGCCCTGACCACTCCTGAGGGCGACATATACAGCCCAGCTGCGGAACCCAAACATCATTCGACGGCCAAGATCTACACGTCCCTGTTCGTGCGGCATTGGGATTCTTGGAGCACTGAGAATAGCAATTCGCTCTGGTACGGCCAGCTGGAGAAGGTCGATGGCAAATGGACGCTCGGAAACGCAGCGCTGACCAACTTGCTCAAGGGCACGCAGCTCGTCTCTCCCGTGCCACCGTTCGGAGGCACCGGTGACTTTGATATATCGTCTGCTGGCATCGTATTCGTCGCAAAGGACCCGGAGTTGAACCCGGCGAGATATACCAAGACTGATCTCTACTTCGTGCGCTTGACTTCATTTTTGGATAAGCCGACCGCCCCCCAAATTGTCAGGACAGGGAAATTACGTGGATACTCTCTTTCCCCCGTTTTTTCAAATGACGGAAAGCGAGTTGCTTTTCTCCGCATGAGGTCTCAACAGTATGAGGCAGATAAGACGAGGCTCTTACTGATACCGGACGTCAATGATCTGAGCAACGTTCAGGAGTTTTACGAGACCGAAGACGGCAATGGAGGCTGGGATTACAAACCAGACTGGATAGTATGGAGCTACGACGACAAGGAACTGTACATTGCTGCCGAGAGGCATGCTAGAGTTGTGCTGTGGAAGCTGCCATCCTCACCTTTAGAAGCCAGGTCCCTCCCCGTCCCCATACACGAAGATGGATCCGTGGCCGAAGCGAAAGTCCTGGGGAACAGCCCGTCGCTCCTGATAACAACGAGGTCTCGAGTCGAAAGCTCCAACTATGAGATCCTAGATCCTCGCACAAAGTCAACAACTATCATCTCTTCTAGCTCAAAACAGGGCCGTTCTTTCTCCCTGAATAGGTCCCAATGTCAGGAACTTTGGTATAATGGTGCCAAGGGCTATCCTATTCACGCCCTTGTGACTCTCCCGTCAACTTTCGACCCGTATAAGAAATACCCATTAGCCTTCCTTATCCACGGTGGCCCCCAAGGGGCCTGGGGAGACGACTGGAGCACCCGGTGGAATCCTGCCATATTTGCTGAGCAGGGCTATGTTGTCGTAAGCCCTAACCCGACAGGCAGCACGGGCTACGGCCAAGCGCATACAGACGCTATTCAGGGAAACTGGGGAGGTGATCCTTATGAAGACCTCGTCAAAGGCTTTGAATACTTGGAAAAGGAGATCGACTACATTGATACAACTAGGGCGGTTGCTCTTGGCGCGTCCTATGGTGGCTACATGATCAGTGAGTCTACTCCGGCAAGCGAGGGGCAAGCGACGCGGGCTCCTAGACAGTCAACACGGCATGCTGACCACCTTTATAGACTGGATCCAAGGCCACGAACTGGGACGAAAGTTCAAAGCTTTGGTCTGCCACGACGGTGTTTTCTCAACACTTGCCCAATGGTCCACAGAGGAGCTTTTTTTCCCCGAACACGATTTCGAGGGTACCCTCTGGGATAACAGAGAAGGCTACGAAAAATGGGACCCAGCTAAGCACGTTGGAAACTGGGCCACACCGCAGCTGGTATGCCAGATATCGACGACTTCCTTCTTGATGGCGAACGGCTGACCAGGAATACTTAGGTGATACATAACGAACTCGATTATCGCCTACCGATTTCAGAGGGATTATCAATGTTTAATGTCCTTCAGGCTCGCGGTGTACCGAGCAAGTTTATCACGTTCCCTGACGAGCATCATGTAAGCCAAAATTGTCTTCAAATACCCCAAATAACCAACAGATGCTGATAATAGGATCAAGTGGGTGCTCAAGCCAGAGAATTCATTGGTCTGGCATCGGGAGGTGCTGGATTGGATCAATAAGTACAGCGGAGTATCCAAAGAGTAGGCACTCAATAAGAAGACCCTTATTTTGGAAGTCTTTTAATATTGAGAAATCACCATGTACAAAACCTACCACGTATTCGTCACTGCAGTCCGTGGAACGTGTGAAGCTTCCAGTTGTTCTTCCTAATACCTTTTCTTGGGCCAATTGCGTGGTTGATTTCGATGGTCATATCATAGTCTTTGACAAAAAACGTAAGAAGTAAAATAAAATTGAATCACATGAATTTTTCTTTACCAACCATTCTTTCTTTCATGTATTCGTCCACTGGTCTAGAAAAGCAGTCCCAGTAATTACGTGCATACGCTCAGGGAAAGAATGTCACAGTATAAAATAAAGTCTCGCATTTCGCACTGTGTGTATCCTCTTTTCAGATTCTGGGTCGATCTAAACCTCCAATTCACATCTAAACTCACAACGCTTGACACAGCTGCAACAGACGCATATCTACTATCCAACTGCGACAATCAATCTTCAGCTTGCTGAGCACAACAAATTAGGCGCACGTAGTGAATTTATCAGGGGCGATGATGCGCTGTGTGAGCTATTATATACGGCAGAGTCGATGACATCCACAAGAGCAAATGCGACAGCATCAAGATCATTCCTTTTAGCAGTTCTCAGCAGCAGCTTCAGCTTCCACTCCGCCACTCGCCTCTTCGTCCTCCTGTTGCTGCTTCTCTATCCTCTCTTTCACACCGCCATTCGCCTAAGACCACACCACCATTCCATATAATGACCCGGCCGCCCTCCATGTTTCACGCCTTCCTGCGGCCCTCGATCCTACAGATACTCCGCGCGACGGGCTATCACAGCACGCGCCCCGCGGTGCTTGATACTCTGACCGACATCGCAGCCCGATATTTAACCATTCTTTGCGAAAAGACGGCGAGTAATGCAATAAACAACCATGGCGATGCGGGAGACTACGATATTGTGGATGTTAGACTGGCGTTGCAGGAGGCTGGAGCGCTGTTGCCAGAGAAGGTAGCAACAGAGCAGGAGTGGAAGGGTCAAGAGGACATGAGAGGCGTCGAGGAGTTCATTCAATGGTTTTCAGGAGCGCGCATGAAGGAAATGATGGAAATGGGAAGTGGAGACGCAGAATCTGACGCGACAGATTATCTTGCAGGTGAGACGAATCCAACTTTTCATTCCTATTATTCCGACAAACGTCTGACCTGTCATGTCTTGCAGCCTTAAAGAAGAAGCACAGCAAAACAGGCGACGACGCAAAGTGGCAGGGCACCATCTTTGGCAAATGCACGGACGTGGGCGAGATTCTCGTCGAAGGCGGCACTATTACCAGCATAAATGAATGGATATCTCAAAGAGTTCCGGAACCACCACAGCAGAATGGGGACAACGAGGCGGAAACCGCGGAGGTGCGGACTCCTAGCTCGGGCCTCAGTTCGGTGGGAGACAGGTTAGGTGACGATGAAGATGATACTGCCGCTGTCGAGGGAATGGATTTGACGTAGAAATCAACACACGAAGCAGCAGCTGCTGTGCCGACTTAGCTCTCAAGATCTAAAAGGAGGTATAGAAAGAAGAGCCGTCGGCGCTCCCCAGACCCTGCCATGGCTCATAACAAGCGGCGTGGTCAAACTGGCGTCGAGGCTTTGAGCTTCAAGTACCGATATGATCAGAAAGGCGGCTAACTGTATGTCAACATGGACAAAAAGCGGTGGGAAATTGTGATTTCCCTTTCATCTTTTTTGGGCACGGGATTACCACCAGAGAGGCGTGTGCGCCGGACAAGAAAAGAAAAGGCGTAGGACGGTTTTTACTTTTGGGGCAAAAAGAAGAAAGAGATTATCTGCGCATGCAAATATCCCTCTTCTTTCCCTCTTGTGTTATAATTGCATAGCGTTGGAGTTTTGGAGGCGCCGAGGGATGGGGAATGTAGCTGATGGGCATGATAAACAATAATCAATCCCGTAGCATGGGTACGGGTCAGGCTAATATATGTACTTTGCATGATAGCTGGGGGATCTCACATGTTTACACCCCTTACGATGTCACAAGATCGATGAGGTAGATTGAAGAGGATTTCGTCTTTTCGTCGAAGTGTTTTAAATCAAGCATATATATGTAGTACAATTGTTTTCGTGAGTCCCGGTCTATTCCAATAGCCCCCCCTTTTTTTTTTTCTCTTCGGGAGATGCTCCGTTTGGTCGTTCATCATATCTATAATGTACATGGGAAATTTACACATCTCAACTTCAGTCAAATCACTTCCCACCGGCCTCCTTCTTTGGCCCTAACAGCTCATACACCCCCATCTGCCTAGCTACCTCGACAAAAATCTTCCTCTTCTCGTCCTCCCGGCCCTCCACCGGCCAATACTTCTTCTGCAGGTAAGCATAGAGCGCCAAGCCGCGCTTCTCGCCCTCGAGTTTCTTGGGGTCAAAGTCCGCCCAGGCGAGGAGATCACGGTCAAGCTCCCGCTTGGCGAGCATCAGCTTGCGGCGCTGGGATGGCGTATCCCAGGAAAGCTTGGTGGTGCCGAGGACCATTTCCATGACGAGCATCTCCGGGGGTAGGAAGTTGAGTAGTTCTTTGAATGCAGTTATGGCCACAAGGAGGCCTGCGTTATCTCGTAGGTGGCGGAACGAGTGGAGGATTTTGCGGGCCAGTTGGCCATCGATGCCGTCAGGCTGAAAAACGCTCTTATGTTTAATAGTTTCCTTAAACATGGCTCGGGTCGCTTCCACCTCCTTTCCCAAGGTTTCGGGGTCCCTGATGTGATATCGGCTCACCCCCAGCGTCTTCCAAAGAGCACTAAACGTGTGGGGGTCGGGCACAACCTTGCTTCCGTCTAGGAGAGAGTGATACAGAGCAAGTGCCTCTTGATGTTGGCCCTCCTGAATAAGCGATTCGAGGAGTTGGTTCATCATGAAGGCATCCGGGCTGATTTCGGCCTCTCGGAAGGCCTCCCATAAGGTCTGTAGCCGGCTGTGCATATTCCGCTGACGGTAATTCTCGGCAAGAAGGGAGAAAGTTTCGATGGTAGCACGTGGCCAGCCTGGTAAAGTGGTGCTTTTCGACGACTGTCCATTGTTCGAATTGTCACTGTTGGACTTCCTCAGAGCAACGAAGCTGAGCCTAGACTCAACCATCCTCCAGCCCAAGGCATCAGCTTTCTCGAGGTTATCAGCACCGCCTGATCGTTGCCATGCTCCAATAAGGCCGTTGAGATGTATTGGTGAAGCATCGACACCCTTTCCTCGCATGAATTCGACTACGCTAAACGCACCATCCAGGTCACCGGCACCGATTAGTCGCTTCAGCCACTTGCCCAGGAAAAATTTGTTAGCAATGACCGAAGGCATCTGTTTCTGCCTCATCATGACAATCCGGCCGTTGGTCATCATATCCACAAACGCGAACAGAGCATTTTCGACTTGATGTGCGGTGAGAAAGTAGGAGATCACTTGATCGTAGTCTTCAAGGGTCATTTCCTTGCCCAAGAGTTCCCTCATCCGACGATAAGCTGCCCACGCTTTCTGCTGGCCTTCTTCTGTTCCTTGCTCACAGCAAGTTCGGATGAGAGGGATTAAGATACGCGGACTCATGTTACGTCTGAGAAGCTTATTGGTTGCCCGCTCTGCTTGTTCCAGATCACCAGTCCGACAATACATCCTCGCGCCAAGCTCCCAGAAATCTTGATATGTCTCAGAGGTCTCGGCGCCGAGTGTGCTTATACATCGTTTCCAGTTCGCAGTGGCCTTGGATTCCAATCCTTCAACAAACATGGCTTCAATTGCCAGGATCTGCTGTGCCGGGCTAAGAGTGGCCTTGGCATCGCTCATATCCCTCGCCAGCGCAGCAATACGTGGTAGTCTGTTGGCACTGTCCTTGTCGGCCGAGAATGCTCTCCAAAGGATGTCCCATAAGGCAGGGGGAACTTCATTCCAGTTCTCTGCTAGAGCCAATCTTGTCGAATGATATGCTTTATACAATGAGTGCACGGCCTTCGCCTTCAAGCCTGATTGTTTCTCCGCCGAAATAAAACGAGCAACGACTGAGTTGAATCTCATAAGTTTCCGCCGTCGATTCGTCTTGATTTCGTCCGGATTAAACATGACGCGAGGCACAGATTCTTCCAGTCCACTGGACGGTCTATCTTCTTCCACCGATAGGTCTGGGATATCCCCGATGAGCTGTTCCAACACCCCATTGGGAAGATCAGAGCCTGCTTCCTTTATCTCCGCGTCGATAGACCGTGAATAGTCTTCCATCTTGGCTATAATTTTTTCAACATCGTTCGCGGACTTGACCTTGTCCCAGTTTCCGCCCATCGCTTTCAACACCTCTCTGAAGGCATCTTTCTCATCTTGATTGCGAAGATCGTTTTTAAGACTTAACAGATCATCACGCAACACCGAAGTATCGATTGCGTCTAGAGACTCTTCAAAAGCTCGTTCGTCGGACAGCTCTGTGCGTGTCTCGTCGCCTTGCTCGAAGAATCGAACGGAGAAGTCATCCGTCTCGCTTTTTTCCTTCTCTGGGTTTCGCAGTTTTTTTAAGCCTTCCAAGTAGCGAGCTAACTCAGCTCTTGATGGCTGCCGCGTTATGTCTTCGTTTGGCCGAGGCTGAGATCGTGGTGCTTTTGCCTTGGCTAAGGCTTGAGAGCTATAGGTGACAGCCCACCTCGTCGGTGCCGGCTGGTTTGCTCGATTAGACAAACATGAGCGGCAGACGATGTCATTTCGACATCTGAGGTCGCGTAGGATCGGTCGACATGACATGCTTTGGGAAATACAAAGCGTAGCGCTCCCAGCACTCGCTCGTCTGAGCGCTTGGAAACTTTTTTTTTTTAAACTTATAGAAGATAAGAGGCTTAGGATTGCTGCGACAGCCCATGCCAGTGGTGGGTTTGTTCCCACAGTGGCGTTATCGATAAGCTACCGACTTGCCGCTAAAGGACCCTCAGTGCCGCTGAAGCCCGCCGTTTCCGCAGCCCGAAAGCCCCTGTAAAGAGATGACAAGCCAGGTTATATATGTACAGTAGGTAGCCTACGCAGGGTCTCCGCTCCAATAGCTCAAATCTCTTTCACTTACTTGGGATCGTGCTGCAGATAAGACCTATGATTCATCCTTCTTCTTTTACGTTAATATCCTTCCAAAAGCGGAGCTATACATGCTAAGAAAAAGTCGGACTGAATACCAGGCTTTATATGGGGTGTTTATCACTTGTGAATAGTCTTTCTTCTAGAACGTCTTGCTTGATCCGCTCTCCGCTACTTTTAAGGAACTGATCTGTGTGATCCCATTTGATCCTATCTACATATGCTCTCAACTGCGGTTATATTAATTCTTGGTAGCCTCGAATCAGTCAAATGTCCCAAATACTGGCATACAGAGACAGGCGAATTGTTCCAAAGTCATTCACGAGTGTCACTAGCTCATCACATCGAGCGACATAATGAGATTCAGCCTTAGGACAAACGTTGCAATGTTATAATCTACACTACGGCTCTCAATCTGTCCGCCAGCCTAACTCCGTGGCTATCTTTGATAGACAATTGATGCATAATGCATCACAAGTGGTAGATGGAATGGATGAAATGTTGTGGAGCCATCACCGTGCTCCCGTGTTCCGAATGCCATTATTTGCTTGCTACCGATATTATTTGGCGTTTCTCCCAAAGTTACTGATGAAGAGCCATGTAGTCAGCTAATGAACTTGATGGGTCGAACGGCCGCTTGGATGACTCACTTGTGGAAGAATTGGCTAAAGATGCCCCCTTTAGACTGTTGATCAGACATGCTTTGTCGCCGAGCAGCGTTATTGGCATTTTGCCGATGCTGAGCAAGTCCTTCGAAGGAGGGCATCAAGCCGGAGCTCTACAAAGTCGCCGTTAGTGTTTTTAGTTCCTGAGTGATACGGAAAAAGTGAAACAAACACGGCGACGGGCACCCTGCGTAGGCGTATTCTGATTCTGTTCAGGGCTATTCATATTGAATGATGGGTAATTTGAGGCTCAGTTTTTGACGTTGATCGGTATTCGAAGATTGTTCTCGGTGGATTTTGGGAGGCCGAAAGATGGAAGTCTTGAATATGTGATGAAAGGATGAAAAGAAGGAGGGGAAGGGAGGGGAAGCTCCTTATGTAGCTTGAAGAGGGACGATAAAGAGAAGCCGCCCGGCCAGCACAAGCTTTCTGACCATTCGCACCCATTTGCCGGATGGCCAATGACGCCAGCCAATTACCACATTGGCTCGCCACACCAACTTGCTTACCGTCGTGCCTTCGATTGACATGCCATTTGTCGCTTGTGGCTGGAGTCTCGATCGGCGCTAGCATGGAGTCAAGCGGTGGTCGATTTGCAATCGTAACTAACTTGCTGGATGGGCCGGCCTGGAGTGGAAAGACCGGGAGGGGAGGAGGGACCAAAGACTCGGTAATCAATGCCCAAAGCCAGCCCCCGACTGCTTCGGAGATCGAGCGGGCACGCCTGAATAAGCGGCGCCAAATGGTTCGATATTGGTTTTACAAATGCGCACGAGACCATGTCGGCAACATGCATGTACAGATGGAGTCCCATAGTTGCAAGTGCAGATTAGTACTGACATTGGGCATACGAAGAGTGTAGTTGCTTGGAGCTTGCAGAGCTAATTGTCCCTGTACACAGCAAAGTGGCGATGTCGTCAGCTTGATCAAGGTCAAGCAAGACAGGTTCCCGGCATCTTAAAATGCATCCCCCTTACAGTAGTTTTGATAAAGTAAATAATCAGGCACAGTAGTCTGGAGGATATTCTGCCGAGCAGATCGACAAAAAGCAGAGTCAACAGGGCAATCTGGCGTCTCGCTTCTCTATCGGAATGCCTTGAGCGGTGGCACTCTGAAGGCATAGCGTCATCATTCCGTGACGTCGAGGCTGCCGCGTGCGGTTTTGGCTGTTAATAGTAGGAAGCAAGAACATCCAGTAGGCAGTACGGTAGGTGCTGCAAGGAGAGTCGTAACTGCTGCTAAGGCAGGCTAGCTTGGAGCTGGCGGGGCAGGTAAGAGACCCTGTTTTGCGGGGAAGGCCCACCGGCGCCTCCCTACCGGCAGCAGTTTATGTACCTAGAGGCCTAGGAAGGTTGGAAGGCCGGTTGTTGGTCGGATTTAATATTGATCCAGAGCGGTCACAAAAGAGAAGCCGCCAGGTACTCCCCCAATGTCCGTATTCACGAGGGTGACTTACCGGTATTAGTGCAAGTACCTAAGGTAGCGATATGGTTGGCCATAGGGCCATGGGCAGGTACTCCACCACTGCACCGGAAGCTGCTCAATGGCCGGCCAGCTTGAACCAGCTTTAATCCTAAAGCTCCCAGCACCCTTCCATAGCAGGCAAGGCAGCACTCCACAAATAAGACAGAGAGAGATTTTCCCCAAGCACATATAGTCCTGCTTGAATGCAGGCGACTCCTCTGTTGGGTCAGATCATGATCGGCGACTATGAACAATGATGCCGCGCATAGCTCCTCCGCGCGAAGCTCCGTCCCCGAACCCGACCTGCTCGCACCACCACCCGGCCCCGGTGCCGATGTCGACGTCGATGACGCAGAGGCAGAAGCAGATGCAGATGCCCGCGACCAGCCCGGGTTGCGGACGCGCTCGAGATCTCGCAGCGGCCGGCAGCGCAGGAGGAGGAAGAGCAAGAAAAAGCAGAACCCTGGGTTGGCCAAGAAGCTCGCCTTCGTCACGCACCTGCTCAAGACTCTCGACCTCGTGGTGTTTGCCGAGCTGAGTTCTTTATACTATATGGAGTACGTCGATGAAACGATGATACTTTCCTCTCTGAATGGGGCTTGACTTCTTTTCGGCGGATCCGCTTGCTAACCACTTGTCGGACCTTCTGCAGATGTTCCATGTTCCGATTCTTCTTACGCGCCGGACCCCAGTACATGTACCTCACTCCCAAAGAAGAGTCGTTTGCACTGTTGATGCCAGCCACTCGCCTTCACGTCTTCATGATACTTGTGCCAAACTTCTTATGCATGCTACTACACATCGCCAGTTCGCTTCCCGTGGGACCCGACTACCATCGAGGCTATCAGCACGGGGGGATGGTGATCGACTTCGTCGGACAAATGCCCTCCGCTTATAGGTTATATTATCTGGCGGCCGATCTTATCATTCTTTTCCTCCAATGTCTGATGCTCGCGATACACAATCACCGGGAGAGCCTTCGCGTTGCCCTTAAGACGTTCCGCCCTCTGTTGCCAGAAGCTCTTCTTGAGCCTATCGCTAGCCGTTCTCCAGAAGATCTGGATGCAGAGGAGCGAGGCGTTTCGCGCCATGCGCCAGATTTGATGGTGAACGAGACGGATGAGATTGAGCTACAGCCGCTCGATAGAAGGGGAGATGGTGAGGAAGCGGGCAGAGGCGCTGAGCAATCAAGAGCTACGGCTAGGGATAACTCGAGCGACGACTCGCCAAGAACGCATTTATCCGATATTATGAGCTCCGGCAACGCTGTTCTCAATGAATATCACATAATCCATACGATGAGATCCGCTGTAATGGAAATTGGGAGGTCAACCGCCCTAACTCTGCAGTCTCTTGGTTATCGAGCAACCCTCACGGCTATACAAACTCGACGTCGAGGCGCCACAATTCAAGGACGACTGCCTCGTTCCAACAGCTAGCATATGAAATCACGAATTAAGACTCTCAGTGTTATCAGGTACGACCTGCAGACTCTTCGATTTCGCTGTGATATGATTTGAAAGAGAAAAAAAGAGAAAAAGACGAAGCAACGAAAGATGCAAATAACCATAGACCGATTGGCCTAGGCTACTTTTCTTCCCACATTACCGACACTAGTGCCCTTGACAGAGACAATTATATCCCCACTGTCGTCCTCGTCAACGTCCCGTAGCCCCCAGCTACTTGCTCCAAATGTTTTCAAATCTCTCGCTAGCTCAACCAGTTCCTCCGTCCCAAGAATGTCTCTGCCGATCCTTAGCCGGCCAACATCTTCAGAGCCCATGGCCATCAAAGTAAGCACAGCACCTGCGGAGACGGGGCTGACACAGCCTCCCTTTGCAATGGTCTCCAGCAGCTGGTACGCACATCTCTTTCCGATTTCTTCTGGAACCTCTCCGCCCGAAGGCGGCACTACCACATCCGCGGAGTACAGCACTCCCACGGAACTTGATTCTGCTACGAGGCTCAGACCGAAACCTATGCCCAGCCTTCTCTTGCTGCCTGCCTTGTCTCCCGTGGGCACCAGAGGTGCCTGATCGTACTGTGCCGCGATGTGAATGTCCGTAACGAGCGGATTCAAGATTTCACGTGCAGAATGTATCATGCGTGCGTTATTTGAGGCGGATACACCGGTGCAGTATGCGACGCCGCGTATCCTCTTCACCCTGCCCGGACTGCGATGCAGATGCAAGGTCTTGGGTAGACGAACCTGGCTGGCGAAACGAAGCTCGACAATGCCGCCGCCGCCTTTACCACCGGGGCCTGCACAGGATCGTTGCAAAACTCGCAGCTCGATTCGAGCGGGTGGTATCCCAAAGAGCCCGAATAGAGGGAGGATAGCGGTTCGGAAAGTGTCGACCGAGACGTCGCCCGTCTCTGTAGCGGACGTGATGACGCCGGGGCCCGAAAAGCGGACATTCATGTGCGCTTTTGAGAAGGGCGCCAGGAGACAGAGCGGTAGAAGGAAATATGAAATGCCTCTGGTACAGGTCATTGGTATGTTGTGCTCGATGACATCTCCCTCCGCCGCGCCTAGCCCAGCAATTGTGCCCGTGATGAGACCGGGATGGTATGTGATGGTGGTGCCGCTGTAGGAGATTTGCATGGAGCTTCCGTTGGTAACGGCTTCGAGAAGCCGTAGGAAGGAGACCTCATGGGGTGCGAGGCCCGGATTCGTGGGCGAGGAGCTTCGAATCTTGGATATGTGGACGGGGCGACCGGTGAGAGTGGCGATGGTAAGGCGCTGGGTGAAGGACCGATGCCCAGTAAATCGAAGGAACTCAGGCGAGGAGCCCGACATTTTTTTGTCTTTTTCGGTTCCTTTAGAGCTTTCGACAGTAGTACAAGAGATTTCTCTGCTTATTTCCTGTGGTTTTGTCGTTTAGAGTGGATTGGTGATATCTTGGCCTGTCGCAAGTTTTTGGCGTCGAAGGTAATGAGGAAAATTATTGTTTTCTGCCGGTCGTTTGCTTTTCCACGGCTAAAAATGGCAGGCGGTGGCGGAAGTGTGTTAGCGTTGAATGGGCGTCGACCTTGTACCAGGTACTTGACTCCGTTGCACCACCGTCTAGATGATTGCCCCATGAAGCGCTTTGGTGACGAGAAATCAAGACGTAATGTACTTTTAAAAAGATGATTCAAATCATGAAATATTACGTATGCCTCGTTTGTTACGCTGTATTGGTGAGATTTTTGTGTTTTTGTCAAAATAGTCAATATTCCTACAGGTCGCTGCAATCACTGTTCCCTATTTGTGGCTTCAAACCTTTTACGACACTGGAATCGCAGTCCAGGCTTGGTCCCGTCCCTGAGCTCATTGATTTTACTAAAGGGAAAAGAGTTACATGTGAAGCCTCAATTGAGTGCTGAATGACCCAATCTCCATATATACAACGCCATGGCTCTATTCGTAAACATATAGACATTTTTGGTCTACGCTTTTGGAATACGCCGACTCGAGCCAACCGAGCACGTCGAGAAATAGATGAAATAAAAACGCCGCGCTCTGTATATGTGCTGTTCTATGCTTTCACCATGAATATCTGAAGAGGAAAAAAGGCTTGTTAGCAAATACTTATTCAGAGGAAACAAAGTGGAGATTGCATACTTGATTTAGTGCCTGAGCATTCATTACCGCGGCCCTTTTCTGGGCAATGAAGCGCGATCGAACAAAGTTGCGATTGGACATGGGCGTCGATGTGCCTGTGCTGATCGGAGTAGCCGTTCCGGAACGTGACTCTAGAGAAGAAGAAGAAGCAGAAGAAGGCTGAGGAAGCGCATCGGGCATCTCGGTGTCTGAAGTCTCTGCGTCGTGCTTCTTCCGCTTCTTCTTATCCTTATCCTTTTTCTCCTTCTTCTCCTTGTCTTCTCTGTCCTTCTTCTTGTCATTCTTTTCTTTCCTGTCCTTCTTGGAGCTCTTTGGCCTTTCAACAACGCTGCTGGCTGCTACTGCATTATCCGGTTCCGTGACATCTTCTGTTACGTCCTCCTCAACTGGGGCCTCGTTCTTATTTGACTTCTTCTTTTCCTTCTTCTCCTTCTTCTTCTTCTTCTCCTCTTTCTTCAAGCGGCTCTCGTCTTCTTTTTCTGATTCGCTGGTTTGAGCTGAATGAGCCTTGGCCAATTTCCTGGCTCTTCGCTCTTCCTTTCGCTGCTTCTTCTTCTTCTTTTCCTCATCATCGTCATCTGCGGAATCCAAGTCGTTGTTCTTTAGGGAATCCGCTTTCCTCTTCTTGGACTTTTCTTTCTTAATCTCCACAGTAGCTGAGGGTGTCTCTTCGACCTCCTCTGGCTCTTCCGAACTGTCTTGTGACTTATTCTCGTCTTGCATAGCATCACCCACCAACAGACCTCCTCTTACGAATCGCATGGGACCCCATTTCCGTTCCACATATTGATGCATTTTGACCACCAGCCTGGCCTGTTTTTTCTCTTCCACTTCAGCTTCGGATTTTCCGTTCAATCGGCTCAACAGGTCTGAGAAAACATCAAGGCCGGTGACTTCATCCTCTTTCGCTTTGCTGAAACCGAGGCCCTGCATGTCATCCTTGAGCGAGACTCGTATATAGGACGCATTCGCGGCCGTGTGGAACTCGGAGTGTGCCGCGTTCTTGGCCCCCAGGTATTGACCAGGCTCCCAGCCTTGCGCTCGCAGCATCTTCTGCCCAAAGGTGGTCGTGTCGCGGGTCCATCTTGTGTTGTTTGGGTCGTTCTGGATTCTCCGACGACTATGCTACTGTGAGTGCACTGCTTTACCCGATGCTTGTCTGTTGAGAACTCACGACTTTGTCTCGGCAAGAAGACCCATTGTTACCACCTTGGAGAGCCAGCAGCCCTCGTGAATCGTATGCGAAATTCCGTACTTGAAGTTTGGCGTCGAAGCTGATTGCGAAAGATTGAGTGGGCAAAAAAAATACAGGTGGTGGGGTTGACGATGCTTATCGCACCATCTGATTGGGTAAATGGCCGTCAACTGGTACTAGCCAAACTAGGCTTGGCATGTACCAGCAATACTTCTTGTCTCTTAATGTGCCTCATCCAATCCTTGTAAATTGTTCTGGTCTCTTTATCAGCCACAGGACAAGGCAGAGCAGAAGTTGAGTCGATTATGGCTGAACATTCTCCATGATGAAGCATCGGTTGAGAATTGGATTGGGACCACATTTGCTGGCACTGCTTCGTCTGCTTTCACTGTCTTCCCCTCCGTGACCTCCCCTATGAGACGCTATAATACAGCGTTATACCTGTTTGCCAAAGCCGCCTCAAGACTCATTGTTAGATACGCCAGTGCGTACCGAGGTATTCTGGATTCCCCAGAGCCTGGACCTGATTTTATTCCATATTACTATCCTCTTACATCATTGCATGCGCTTCAACTTTCCTAAGTCGCATCTTATGGATTTTTGTCCCTTTGAAAGGGAGGGTATTCTGGGTGGCATGCTCAAGAATGAGCTACACTTTCACGTCCAAAATTTTTTTTTTTTTTTTAAAAAAAAAAGTCCTAAGATGATCCGTGTCAAGGACTCAAATGCTACTACTGGCATTTGAATCCGAGCGTACGCGCGTCCAGCCGCCAATCTTTCTTATGTGTTAGTCGAAAGAAGACGCCAGTGGCGTGAAGGTGAAACGCTGAGAGAGAGATCTACCACCAAAGTGGGTAAAATAAACAGCTCTTTGTATAGCAAGAAAGGAGTTCGAACTAGATGTGCAAACGGTTTTGAAATAGGGAAATTGATTGAACACTATGGTATCTTTTGCATACCAGAGGCATACCTTTTTACTGCGTAACGGGCTTTTGGTGATCTCTCTCTCGAAGTCTGTACCAAGATGTCTCCTGTCTGGGTCAGTCTCTCGGTCGCCTATACGGATGTCGGCTCCTCCGAACAGCTCAAGGAGCCGGTAGCGTATCTCAAAATCGAGCGATAGGAGCTCTGTCCGTGATACTGGCGTTCAGAACAACAGCTGCCCACGCATACAGGTATCTGCTTGACAGTGCCTCTCCGGGAGTCGTCTCATCCATGCTGGTCCCGCCAGACGACGGCTAAACGCGCACTAAGAAGTAGCATAACTTCAACGTTTCGCCAGGCTAACGGTTCGAAGTAGCACTAAGGCAAAGAGGAAAACAAGACCCTTAACCTGCGCCGTCATCTTTTTCCCTCTTAGTCTAGATCCAAGAGCCTCATTCCTGGGGTGTCGACTGCATGCTTTAAAGTCGCGCAGCTATAGGATGGATTCCCGACCGCTAGGCGGACCAGGGGGGAGCAAAAGAAGCCGTCGCATGACCGGCCTTGCCCTCAAAAATGTTATACCGGTGATAGTCTGAAATTTTTCGTTGTCTTCTTTGTTAGACCCGTTTAGCGGGGAAACCTGACCGGTGCTGTCAAGTCTCGTCCACTGGTGTTTACCTGTCGGCCCGTGTGGCGGTTGGGTTGGTCCAGAAGCCTCCTCCGTCTTTTTCGACTTGTGTCACTAGATTAGGAGCCAACAAGCGAGCCGCAGCAACGGAACTCCCTCACCCCTGTCGGTCATGACGATCGGACACACGATTACAGGTCCATGGTACTTCATCAGCATCTTCACAATCTATTGGATACACATGTATACGGTACGAGCTGGCGGTGATGATACTCAGGTACTTCCACGAACAAGACAGGGGGTGACTACGACCTTAAAATGACGTTAATCCGTGGGCAAAGCCGAGATGAATTGCGGAACCTGGGTTGGAAAGATCTCCCACGCGATGAGATGGAGCTGCATGTGTGGGTAGCGTGTGCGGATAATTGGTGATTTGGACTTCTTTTCTTGTTAGTACTTTTTTTTTGCCTACCTTACCTACCTATTAGGCACATGCTAGCTGGATGGTTCGCAGAACGTGGCTTTTAGAGGGTATCACCATAGGCACAGTGACATGCCATCCTCCTCCTTAACCCGGCCAAATACAGTACCACTGTATGTGGGTAAACCACCAGCTGGACAAACTCTTGAGTCTCGACTCGGGATTTATCTACTAGAGTATCGTATGTGAAATTATCGTCAGATTGCACGATACTTGGTCAATAGGGGTGGGACATTGGACGTGAAGATGGCATACTCTTTGTACTCTTTGATTGTCTATCCAGTGTTGTTCCATTCCCCAGCTGTCTTCTCATACAATCCTCAACGGAGATTATAAGAGTTGTAGGTAAGGTACCTACCTAATGTAAAGGTAGGTAAGGTACCTTATCTAAGGTAGGTAGTACTTAAAAGTCTTGCATTTGAGATGACTACTACAATCATGGTACCTTACCTTTGGGCCTTCTTCCGTACGGATCTTCAGAAAAGTGACTCAGCAGGGAGATACATGTTACTGTCCGACGTCATGCTTACCTTAGGGTCCAACTGCCTCTCACCGCATTCAGACATTTTGAAGCTGCCTGTCTTCCTGCCTTATGTTTCTTGGCCCCATGGTATATTAGTAGGTATCTTAAAATGCATGGACTGGCGCGTAAGTACAGTATCATTTCCACGCCGTCCTAGCAGAAACGACGATGGCGGTAAATACGTGTTAGTGGACCCAGATCTTTCGCCCATGGGTCATAGCCCGTAGATCCCTTTCCACCCGACCCTGAACCCCTTCCTTCGTACGAAGCAACCGGTCGAGATGCGGGAGATTGTATCCAAGTACAGTTGCCCGTATGCACACTTTTGTGGAGCTTGTCAACGCATCCCAAAACGGGACCCGTTTAGTTTTCGAGGCTGTATCCCTCCATCAGCTTACGACTTCCATCGCCTGGCGTCTTTGCGTGCAAAAAAGCGACCCGACCTTGTGCTAGCTCCTCCTTACCAGCAATCACAACCCAGTATGAAGAACGTCACTTTCGAATTTCTGTACGAAATATGGGTTCATTAACCTGTCGATTGGCGGTGGCTACCATCGTGAATAGTCCATACCGAGTGTATGTTGGGGGGGTCATGAGCAAGGAACGAGGGTACCAGGGTCGTCACGGGGATAGTCATCTCAGCGAATCTCATGTCTCGTTCGCACACGCGTGTTCGCAAGCCATGATTAGCCTCCCTTCCATGCTACGTTCAATGCCCCCCCCCAAACATGCCCACTAGTGTGGATGTCAAGAGAGGCCTGTCACAAGTCATGCATGAAGAGATCCTCTACCTAGCACCAGGAGATGGGCTGCCGCGATCCCCTTTCTCCTCTGTGGCTCCATGCCGCCGCCGTTTCTCGCAATGAGGGCCATTGATATGCGTGTGGATCCCCTGATCCGCATATCCTGCTACCTCCAAGCTCTTTTTCAGCCATCTACCGCTTCAGCAAGTTGTAGTCTGACCTTTGTCCTCCTTTCCTCTTGCTATGATCATCTCTCCCCCTCCCCTTTTTCTCTTGCTCGTTTCTTCCTCTTCTTGTTTTCCCCCTTCCCTTCCAACCTCATCACCCTGACGAGTCCTACGGGTGTCTGTTGGGGGAGACGCTATTCTTGCTGCTGGGATTGAGCTCGTATATCGCCTTCACCATTGATCGAGCAGTCTCCAATCACAAGAGCGATGGGCTTCTGGGCTTGGTGCTCGCGCCGCGCAGGCGGGCTGAGCATGCTGGCAGTCATCGGTCTCTCTTACTGGGTCATATCTCGAGAATCAATGGTCGAACATCATGGGTTTAAATACGAAGAGGCGCATGCCAACGGGGCATCATACTCGTCAAACACCACCACAGCAGGCGCGGGGATCTGGGTCTCTGTTTTCGCTTATTACTGCCTCCTGATTCACCTTCTGGTTGCTATATTTCCTCTCCGAGCATGCTGGGCAATCTGGGATATTACGCGGTCTCTTAAACGATGCGCACAGAGCAGAGCTGTTGAGGAACTCAAAACGGCAGGCGACCGTCGTTACAGTTCCTCCTCTTCGGTAACTAGCTCCGAGACGTTGGCTTCTCATGGCAACAAGGGCCCTTCCTCGACCGTCAGTGAATCCAGCGATGCTGAGTCCGAGCCTTACGCCGACGTCAAAGAGAACCCTCAATGCCCTGTTGTTCATGCCATCATCATCCCGAATTACAAGGAAGAGATAGATACTCTCAAGGAGACTCTAGACGTGTTGGCCTCTCACCCTCAAGCTCGGAGCTGCTACGATGTAAGTGGAAAAGATACAGCTCCAAGACCCGCGTCTCTCTGCAACGTGGGGTATCTGCGCCATATCATTAGCGGTAGAAGAACGAATGCTAACCGGTCATGCGCACACCAGGTCTACCTTGGCATGGAGCTTCGAGAGACTGGGAGCGAATCCAAAGCTCTGAGCCTTATCCAGGAGTTCATCAAAAGATTTCGGTCCATCGACTACACCCTTCATCCCTCAGGCATCCCTGGAGAAGCCGCCGGAAAAGGGAGCAACCTCGCCTGGGCGGCCCGAAAGCTCAGCTCCAAGTACTCAATGTCAGCTCGTAAGAGCGTCATTGTCACCGGCATTGACGGTACGTTGCGCGGCCTAGAATCAATCGCCATTTCGAACATTGCCATCGCTCTTGCGAATGCCATGTTCCACTCACCCCTATTCTCCTCCAATTTTATCAGGCGATATCAGCTTGGAGCCCCAATCACCTGCTAACACTGCTGCGTACTTGTAGCCGACAGCCACCTCTCTTCTCGATACTTTACCCAAATTTCTAATCTGCACGAGATTCATCCGGAGACAGCGTCCACCACTTTATACGCTGCTCCGATCATCTTTGACCGAAATGCTCACAGCGTCACCGCCTTAGTCCGTGTCGCGGACGTCCTTTGGTGCGCTGCTGGCATATCTGGCTTATACCGCGGCTCTACCACCGCTCCCCCTACATCCGTTTACTCCCTACCGCTGGAGCTTGTGGACCGCGTTGGTGGCTGGGACTGTGATGCTGATGCCATCGGAGAAGACCTGCACATGTACATCAAATGCTTCTTTGCTTTGAACGGACATCTCACTTGCCGTACCATCTTAAGCCCAGTCAGCCAGACGAACGTGACCGGTGGTGGGAAGGGCGGCTTCCGAGGCGCCATGATGGATCTCAAGGCACGCTATAATCAGGCTCTTCGACATATGTGGGGGGCTTTGGACACTGGCTTCGCGCTGCGCAAGGCGGCCGAGATGTGGAAGGATAGGAAGTGCACATCCAGAGCCTTTCGTCCTTTGCATCGAACTTGCCGCGGCGACAACCTTGATGCGTATTTCCCCGAGTCTCGGCTTGAGGAGGACTCGGAGCTACCAGCCGAGAATGAAGCTTTCTCTGACATCACCAGGGACACGTTGAAGGAGCCTCATTGGGAACACATATTTTACCTCGCTCACCGGCTTTTTGAAGCCCATTTTCTCCCCGTCCACATGATGGTCTTGGTGGTTGCATCTGCTTTATACACACTGATCACCGAAGGCGGCGAGGATCCGAATAACGTTTCATGGATCTTCACCGCATGCAACGTCCTTCGAACCGTGGGACTCATGGAGATGGCAGGCTACATGTTCCTCTATGAAGGCTACCATCAACTCTGTGTCAGCGCCCGTGAGAGAGACATGGCACAAGCGGGCCTTGCCAGCGGTATGTGCTTTTCTCATCGCTCCTGGAAGAGAAACTTTGTCGACTACTTCTTGGTTCCTCTGGTGGCTCCGCTATACGGCACCCTTCCGTGTATTCAGGCCGAGGTTGCGCACTTTTGGACCGCCAACTTGGAATATGCTGTAAGCAAAAAGGCCACTCGGCAACGAGCTAAATCTGTTACCATTGAAGACGTTGCCTGAATGCAGCTCTTTGAGATTTCAGTCTTTACATTATTTCAATTAATCTAGCCATCAATCGTGTCCTCTCCACACATGGCTCTCTCTATGTTTTTTTAGCTATCATGTTGGAAAGGCCAATGATAGCTTTTTAGGCATGCACAAATATCATGTGCCGCGGCGGGCAGCTATATGGAGTCTATTCTTTGGTATCAACACATTTCACTAGGGACCACGTCACGTATGAGCCTTCTGAGGAGCTTAATGGAGTTTACGGGGAGTGTGCAAGAAAAGACTCTTGGACTGGGAATAATGGAACATGCCCGGCATGAGTGATGGTGAGAAAACGCACCATTGAGGCTAGCGTAGGCTTTTGTGCTAGGAGGGGTCCTTTGATATATCGTAACTATCACTCCTAGAATCAATACTAATACTAATACTATAGTGACGAAGACGGAATAAGCCATTGCAAAAAGTCGATTGAGTCGGGGACAGTCTTCTCCAACTCGGAAAGGATTCAACTTGCAGATGGGAGCATTTCAGCTAATGCGACATCCCGAGCTGCGTCGGTACCTTAATGCTAAATAGGTAAGGTAGTATAATTGCGTGGGAGCCATTAGGATTGCGGCGAGCCCGGGCGGAGACGAGTGGAGCCTCCGTGCCCGTTCCGACGTAAATGACGGGATGGTGTCTCGGCCAATCGGCGGAAGCAACGGGTTTTCGCTTTGGGGGGTTTAACAACACTTCAGCGGTGTTATGCAATTGGTCCTGAGGAGATGTCGCTTGACATTGGGACGAACAGGAGGAGAGGCGCGTTTGCTCGCCTGCGCCAAGAGGACGACTTGGGTCCAGTAATCTGAAGCGGAGGCTTGTGACTGAGAGATATCGGGCGTTTCGGCAGCTTCCATACTTTGAAGAATAGAGAGCACATTGCACTCCACTTCACTTGCAAGGATGATTGACGATGAAAGCAAACGAGACTAAAGATGCTCAAGTTTAACGATGAGAGACGAGGCCAGTTGCTGGTCTCTGTAGCCATAGGTCGTCTTTACATACAACAAGTCATACTTGAATAACGGTATTCATTGGATCAACCTGTCATTTATAACCCGTCGGTCATGTTGAAAAGGTCAAATCGCAACTTGGGGCTCATCTGACTCCGTACCTATGCCATAAGTAGGTAAGGTACCTGCTAAGGTAGAGGAACTACGAGACCTCGGGCCTGCAACCGATCTGCAGGCGGTGAAAGAGACAATAGCGTGTGGATCCACCAGCTTGCATGAGCAGGTCCACATTCGGCGGGGTCGGTTGCTGAGCCAGCGATAGCGCTCTTCGATAGGCACCTTATCGTGAATTTTTATTGGCTGAGTCTCGTAAGTGGGGAGGCCCGCGTTCGATGACTTTTTTCTTAACGGAAAGAAAAAAAAAAAAAAAAGAACGAACTAAGAAATTTTTTGAGCTTCTTTGCTTGCTTCGTCTTTTTTCCTCTTCTTTTTTTTCACGTCGCGATTCTCCAGACTTTGGGACGAGCAAAACCACACTCTCTCGAGACCTTTTTTTTTCTTTCGAAAACCCTGTCGCCTCTCTTTTTCATTATCCGTCTAAAGTTCGATATAGACATTTAATTGATCTCATCACAATGGCTGCTGTTCCCGGTCCCGTCTATGGCCTCGAGGTCCCGCCTGGTGAGGTGTTGATTCCAGCCAACCTGGAATTTCCTGCCTCTGTAAGTTTCTTCTTTCCCCCCTTTGTCTCTACTCAATCATTGTTTTATTGTCGTGGACGATTTTACAATTGACTGTGAAATGTTTACTCGCTCTTCTGGGCCAAGTGGTGCCGCGAGGATAGGAAATAGCAGTCTTTTAACTTCCTTCCTCTTTTTTTTTTGTCTGTTTCCCTTCACTGGGGGGTGAATCAGCCGCTAATCGTCGCTGCCGCAGTTCCGCATCACCATGGCTGCCGTGGATCCCACTGAGGAGCCGGAACTTGACGGCAAGAACACTGTCCCTCGTTCAACCCTGCGCTTGATCAAGCGTGCCTTCCCCGACATCGGCGACGACGATGAGAACGAGCTTGATGAGGAGTACATGAGTGCCCTACTCGGCGGCTCTGATGACGAGGATGACGAGTCTAACGGCGGGCCTAGCGATCCTGCCAAGGCCAAGAAGGTGAAGCAAGCCGCCGCCATCAAGAAGCTCCTGGAGGCCACCAACGGCGAGGACTCCGAGGACGAGGAAATGGAGGATGCCGAGGTCAACGGCGCCAAGTCCAAGAAGGACAAGAAGGCCAACGTAAAGGGCAAGGGTAAGGCGGTCGAGGAGGATGAGGATGACGAAGACGAGGAAGATGATGAGGAAGATGATGATGATGATGACAGCGAAGGCGGTGACCTGGAGAACTTTGTTCTCTGCACCCTCGACACCGAGCGGGTAAGATTATTTTTTTTCGCTCCTCTTAAAGAGTTTTCCGAGCACTGTATATACTAACTCTACGCAGAACTACCAGCAGCCCCTTGACATTACCGTCAACCACGGTGAAAAGGTCTTTTTCGTCGTCTCAGGTACCCACACCGTTTACCTCACCGGTAACTACATCATGGATGATGAGGAGGAGGACGATGAGGACGATGAGGACGACTACGACCTGTCTCCTGATGAGCTGGAGTATGCCTTGGGTGAGGACGAGAGCGATGAGGAGAGCGACGAACTGGATGATGTTGAGGACCCTCGCATCACCGAGATCGACACTGACGAGGAGGAGGAAGCTCCCAAGCTGGTTGCTGTCGACAGTAAGAAGGGCAAGAACAAGCGTTCCGCTGAAGAGGCCGAGGGCCTCGACGAGCTGATTTCCAAGGCTGCTGATTCTAAGCTATCAAAGAAGCAGCAGAAGAAGCTCAAGAACAACAAGGGCGAGGCTGTGGCCGCTGATGAGAAGGAGGAGGCCAAGAAGGATGCCAAGAAGGTCCAGTTCGCCAAGAACCTGGAGCAAGGCCCCACCGGCTCGACCGAGAAGGCGAAGCAGGCTGGCAAGGCTTCTCTTGGTGTCAAGAACGTTCAGGGCGTGACCATTGACGACCGCACGATTGGCAAGGGCCGCACTGTGAAGAATGGTGACACCGTCGGTGTCCGATACATTGGCAAGCTTCAGAACGGCCAGCAGTTTGATGGTAAGTCTTGATCTCTATATATATGTCTATGCCTCTTCCACTTATCCTCCTTCGGACTGGCGGCTAACTGAAGATGAAACACAGCCAACAAGAAGGGCAAGCCTTTCACTTTCAAGGTCGGAAAAGGCCAGGTCATCAAGGGCTGGGACATTGGTATCGTCGGCATGGCCATCGGCGGCGAGCGCCGGCTGACCATTCCCGCCCACCTGGCCTACGGCTCCAAGAGCCTGCCTGGCATTCCCGCCAACAGCCAGCTTACCTTTGACGTCAAGCTGCTTGAGATCAAATAAGCCAATTGTCAACATAAACTTGGGGCCGGCGTTGGTTGTCTTCCACGGTTGCGTGTACTAATTATCTGCTCTCATGCTCTCGACGAACGTGGAAGCTGGGCATACTTCATTATCCAGTGTTTGCTTTTCATGTGCCGCGCGATGACGAGGAGCCTTGAGCCTTGAGCTTTGCGCCGCAACGGGGATTCTGTTCCCTTGCCACGGGACGACCGGGTGTGGCATACAAGGCAGGATCGAGGAAACACAAAAAAAAAGGGTGAAGAGCTGGCATTGTATGGGTTAGGCGCACGATTAGTTGAGCACTGGTCTCTCTTCTGTAAAATCTCGCAGCTGTTTATTCCAAAGGTTGATTAAGGGTACGATATGGGTGATTTAGACGTCCGCAGAATAAATTCATTACTGTACATTCACGGCTTTCTGATCCCGACCTATCTCTGGCGTTACTCTGAGTCCCCTTGCTTGTTGTATGAAAGAAGGAAGGATATACCGTAGTATATACTTGTAGGTAGTCTGGCCAATGATTTTGTGTCAGTTTGATCAGGTTTCCCGAGTTAGTGATTACCTTAAGTCTCAATGAAGTTCTATAAGGTATGTACCTAGGTACGGATACCTTGGGCAGCTATAGGTACATGTCTTCAAGCACTTTGCTGGGGTTTCGTCCCAGCAACGACCATCTGGCCATAAAGGCAAGTACCTGATTATAAGGACTGTAACTGCCCTTGTATGATGAGGTGACGCCATACATTGATTATTCGAATTCGAAGCAATGAGAGACTACGGGACAGGTCACCCACACCTTTAGCCACTTAGTATGGAAAGAACGCGTTATGGGCACCACGATGTTTTGCTCTCTGATCCGCAATGGCTTCTTACTTTCTCTTTCTTCCTCTTTTCACCCTCTTCAGGTTTTCTCCCTCCTCACCATCGCGTCTACGCCAGCTTTATGACGCCCCGTCCTTCATTAATTGACTGAATAGATACAGACTTAGTGGTAAAGGAAACCATACGACCAATCATAGTAAACTTACCATCACAACTGCCACCCTTCTTTTGGTCAGTGTGTGGTCGCTACGGTCGTCGTTCCCCGCTTCACCCCTGTCTTCATCAGGATGCTGCCTCGATTTCTCAACGATAAACGCAGCTATCCTACACTCTCTCCTACGCCCAATGAGAGAAATGAGTCGCCTAGTGCCTCTTTTCCACACGCAACAAACAAGGTTGAAGAACTCACGGGTCCTGATGCCTGGAAACTACATCACAAGCGTTCAGGGCTTTGGTCTGCTTTGAAGGCAATGGGACGAAATAGCCATGGTACTGTTGATTTCTTCACCTCGCCATGCACCGCTAAGACTGGCTTGACAGGCTCTCAAGGCTCCACTACTCTGGACTGGCATGCCGGCGAGATAAGTCGATCTTTGGGCAAAGGGAAGAGTCCGGCAGCCCTTTTCTCGGACGACGATGCCTCACTCTCACGAAAAACGAAGACCCCTACAACACCCAAGGCGATTATGAGGAAGCTCCGACCCAGCAATATGAGGATCTCACCAAATTCTGCTACTGTGCTTCGCAGCTCTCCTTCATATCATGAGAGCTCGCTCCAAGGCCTCACTAGCGTGACCGAGTCTGATGATTCGAGCGATGAAGACAGAATTTGGTCATCTTCCCGAAGCAGCAGGTTAACAAGCCCAGAGGATAACGTGACAAGGAAGACGTCAATCGACTCTCGCTTTTCCGGCTCACCCTCGGCCAAAGGGAGCCCAAGGCGAAAATCAAGCCGCAGGAGCCGCTGGACTAGGTCTAGTCCAGAGGGAGCAGGTTTGGGAACGATTGAAGAATCGACAGCAGATAGGCCGAAGCCAACGATATTGACTGTAGAAAGAGCGGCTGCAGCAAAAATATATCTGGAAACTTTCTTTGACGAGCTCTGCTACAGACCGCAGCCTCGCTCTCTCCGCTCACAGTATCTCGAATCACAGCTATTATACAGTACGCATTTGAAATCAGAATATAAAGATTTTATTCGGCGGTCATTTTATCGCCAAGAGACTGATCACCTAAGAGAGGCACGAGTGCTAAAGTCTCAATGCACGCTTCAAGCCAAGCGACACAATGTGAATCCCCTTGTTTCAAGATACGAGCCTCTGAAAATATTAGGCAAAGGTAGCTTTGGTGTCGTCAGGCTAGTGCGTGAGAAATCTAACTCGCAGTACGCCTATTCAAATCGAGTCTATGCAATGAAAGTCATCCGAAAGTCGGATATGCTCCGAAGTAGCCAAGAGGGCCATCTTCGCGCCGAGAGAGATTTTCTCGTTTCCTATGAAGGATCCGATTGGTAATTACTCTCAAGCAGTGCCTCGAATACGTGAGATTCTTTTTTTTCCAACTGACTGCATTTAAATAGGGTTGTGCCCTTGATTGCGAGTTTCGAAGATTTCTCAAGCCTCTATCTTGTGATGGAATACATGCCAGGGGGTGACTTCCTAGGCCTGCTGATCCGCGAAAATATACTGCATGAGGCTGTGGCACGATTCTACATCGCTGAAATGATTTTGGCCGTCGAGGAAGCACATCGCCTCAAGTTCATTCATCGCGATATTAAGCCGGACAACTTTCTCATATCGAGCTCTGGACATCTCAAAATTTCAGACTTTGGGCTTGCATTCGATGGACAATGGTCTCATGACGCGTCATATTACAATTACCATCGATACTCGCTTCTACAACGATTGAATATTGATGCTAAAGGTGATGAAAAGGATCAAGAGGACGGTCAAAGTGTTCAAGGGCGGATCGAGAAGGCCCACGTTCTGACAGGCGATCTGGACCGGCACGATGAGCAGAGTCTAGGCAAGGAACAAGACCTCACCCAACTTCTTGGTTGGAGGAACCGATGTGGCAACCGCGCGAGGGCTAACTCTGTCGTCGGCACAAGTCAATACATGGCACCTGAGGTAATTCAAGCACAAAGTTTTCAGACTTACTACGACGGTAGATGCGACTGGTAGAGCATCGGCATCATTCTGTTCGAGTGCCTCTATGGCCACACTCCCTTCCTTTCTGATGAAGGCCGGAAACCTACAAAACAAAACATCTTGGTAAGTGAATGGGAGTATATGGCGTGGTTCTTAATGACAGTGCATATATATGTCTCTCAAAACAAGCTGACGTCAGAACAAAGGCACACAAAGAGAAATTTCGATTTCCTATGAGGCCCCCCGTCAGTGATAGGTGCAAAGACTTGATATATCTACTGATCCGAGATAAAGAAGAGCGCCTTTGCACTAAACGATATGAGATTCTGAATCGTTGTTCCGCACAACCAGGGAGTCCAACTGATGTCTATGGTCGATATGTGCTTCCTGATGACGCCGAGGATATCAAGGCTCATCGATGGTTTAAAAATGTGCCATGGGACCGTCTACAGGCACTCACGCCACCCTTCATTCCTCATATCAGCGGCCTCGAAGACACTCACTATTTTGATGAGTCAGAACCGATTGACGATCGAGAAGAATCAGAGACAGAGAAACCTGGACTGACAGATGACGAAGTCCGTTCCCTGCTGAGAGACTTCCGGCCGAGCATACAAAATATGGCGATCCACCTGATCAATACGCCCCTTGATTCAGGGGCCCTTCGCAGCAGAGACCTAGAGATTGATTCAATGTCCGCGTTCCTAGACGAAGAAAAAGAATTGCTCAAAAAGTTTATGAGAGAATATGGACGAAGAGTACCCAAGCGACCAAGGGACATTATCCTACGAGATCAGAATATGAAGGACGTGGCGATGGAAGTGAGGAAGCAAAGCGCTTTCATGGGTTATGCGTGGTGCAGCATGAGGCCAGGAAATTACGCCTTGTCTCCATCGGTGAGTTGAAACATAGAAGCCTGTTTTGTCTATTTTCTTTTTTTCTCTGGGCCGCAGCCTATAGACTAGGATCGGTTCGTGGTAGTTTGGTAAGGGGTCGTTTGAACAAGCGAATGAAGAAAAGCAAGGTTAGTAAAGCTAATAGAAATAAGAAACATTATTTATACATATTCTGTACTTTATCAGATTACTGCGAGTCGCATACTTAGTCCAAACTGCATACAATCGTCTTGCGCCGCTTGTGAGTGATTTTTCCTTTTCCCTTTGTAACGCCAGATTTTGAAAAGATTTCCTTCTTGGGCTTTACAAGAGTCGAGAGGATTAGAATTTACACGCATACCTACCAAAATCAGCCACGGTAGAGATCATTACCAAGTCTCAGAGGCTGTATTTTGACAACAGGGTTCCCACTTAATCAAGATTGTCTTCTGGCGCCGCCGCCGCCGCTGCTGCTGCTGCTGCCGCTGCCATATATTTCCATGCCGGAAATTACATGCAATAAAATTTTCGGCTTCAGATGGCCTCCCAAAGCCAGCCTTACTAGCTTGCTTTGGCCGTTGGATCTTGGGTGGCACGACCCAAGGAAGCAAGTGACTTGGCATTTTGGATCTCCCACTCAAATTCTCTGAGGGCTCGAATCTCGGACCAGAAGAAGAGCAGGGCAAGGAGGCCATCTACGACGCCCGTAGCAAGGCCTAAGCTAGCAATAAGCATGAGGATAAAAGCAACAAAGTTGCGAGGGCTGAACCACACAGCAACAAGACAGCCTATCCAGATGACAACAGAGGCGTAAAAGTGGATGCCGCGCCAGTAACGCTGCCCGATCTCACGGGCCATGTACTGGTGCGTTATGGCGAGAATTTCGTCGTAATCGGAAATGGACAGGCCAGCACTTTCTTCATCTTCACCATGCATAGCAAGGAGCTGGGCGTCTAGTTCAGGAGCGGGAGATGAAGGCGATATCTCATGAAGGCGGAGAGTGGCGAGGGCTGCAAAATGATCGGACAAGGAGACGTTGAGCTCAGGATGCCGCTGAGTCATTTCGACAGACGCAGAGTGAACAACCCAGCCGCGAGGCTGTCCGTTGGTGCTCGCAGTCTCTGATTGCAGAGGACCTGTGGTGGCGAAGACATAGTCGAGGCGTTTACCGCGAGGATCAGGAGCATTTGGATCGACAGGGCAAGGGTCACCAGCCTTGAGCTTTTTCCGGGCATCCTTGGTCCAGCGCCAAGTGTTGTAGACTCCATCACTAGTTGATCCATTAAACTTGAGGTTGAATTCGGCAGTAGGCATAGGGAGGCCCCTGGCCTTTTCTATTGGATCATGGGCGGTACCGAGGGAGCTTTCAGGATGCAGGACTCTCCAGGTATCGCGGAGGGGGCTACGGGCGGTAATGATGCGGTGGGCCAGAGAGCGAGGCGTCATGTTGAAGTCGCCAAGGGCAACGACAAGGCGGCCAGAGAGGGAAGCAGTATGAAGGAGCTTGGCGATTTCCCATGATTGAGCAATCCGGTGGCAGAGGTAGGAGTCGTTGGGGCCGCTCTCATAAGGGGCGTGAGTCTGTAGTGATTTAGTATATGTCCAACGATCCACGACTAAATGGTAGTTGTATGCATGTGACGGGGATAAAATGAAAACTACAGCCTATCCAAGGGCATATAGATGCATGTGTGTGCGAGATGTGAAGATGCTGTCGGTAGTAATTGATGGGACGGACTGAAGGAGAAACTCACATGAGTGTTGAAGACTTCCACCACGTCATTCTTCCCTGGCCCAAATCTTACACTGGCACATGCAACGCCCTTGCCGACGTACCAATCGCCTCTCCAAAACGCCGTCGGCCGGCCGTTGAGAGGATAGCGAAACATGGAGCTGGACTCGACCGGCCAGCGGCTCAAGATGGCAAGTCCGCCACCAAAGGCGCCACTATGATAGAACTTTCCATAGGGCAGGATGGTAGCGGTAGCACGACAGATGGCCTGGTAGTCGTTCTGGGTCCAGCATTCCTGGAGGCAGACAATATCGGGAGGGGGGTCGAGGAGAGCCAGCTGACGGCCAATTTCAGCGAGACGAGGGGTGCGAAGGTCAGAGATGTAGAGCAGGCCCCAGCAATTGAGTGTAAGAAGGCGGATTTGAGTGACCGGGGGACCGGCGTCTTGCGAGGCTGGAGCATCCATGGCCGAGATGGTGGTGCACAGCGGAAACAGCAGTGGTGATCAGCTAAAGCAAATCAAAAGTCGGTAATACCATAGATTTTTTTCGAATTGAAACCTACGCTAATGCGTGGATGGACTACGGGGTGGGCGGAGACGATGCGGTCTGTAGTAGAGTGTGAAAGAGAGGCCCAGAGTCTGATTGGGTCCGCGAGTCTGCCTTTCAGCCCAATCTTGCTGAGTCTCGTGTTGATCGAAGCGGACGAGGAGGTAAGCACTGGAGTTTGTCAGCTGAGTGAGAGCATGGTGCTGCTGCTGTTGCTGGTGATGCGAGCGATGAAGACGGTAACTTTATGCGCGAGGTGAGGCCATCAAGGGTACAAGGCACGGGTCGCAGCCGGGGCTTTGGAAGTTAGGAGCTGCACTAGGTCGCAACTTCCATCTCCCCACAAGCACTCACTCGCACCTTCCCTCTTCCGCAAGTACCGCAACCTGCCGCAGCCAATGCGATTACTGTAGCACAACTCAACTACTACTACTAGGTACTTACTACCTACACTTGATAAGTAGTACCCTTATTTGAGTGTTGGAACTTTTCGTAATAATGCCGTCTCTCGTAGACATATCATCTACCCTGCAACAGCCATAAACATGCAGTCCTCCGCTTTCCAAACGATTCTTCGGGCATTGACTAGCCCGGCCGGCAAACCACCCTGAGCGGTCTCCAAAAAATCGCGGGCAAACTTGCCAACCCGAAACTAATCGAATATTTGCAATTTAATTCCTCGAATGGGACAGACGGGCATGCTAACCACGCTGGTCGTAGTATTCCAGGGTGATGGAATGCCACTGGAACAGACCATTACAAATACACACTTCGGCATACGTAGAATGATCCAGTGATTCAACAATAACACAAAAACGGGAGAAAGAAAAGAAGAAGGGAATACTAGCCGGACAGTCAACCAGGCTGCTGTCTCATTGCTGTCCAATCACGGCGGCTTGATCTTCTCTACGTTCCGGGGCCGGCACCGAAAAGGTGATTATCAAGCCGGCGGTCATTTTGCGCTTGGCCTTTACGCCCTCCGACCGGGGTGGAGAGCCGCCAGCCCGGCTTGCCGCGCCCTTGGGAGAGGCAGAGAGAAATGATAATGAATGAACTGGATGGCGGCATGCCTGAAAAATATTGTATCACCTACCGGTCAAGCGGGGCTGGAAGGAGGAGGGTGAAAAAGAGAGGTGACGTGTGGCAAGGTCACGGAGCTATTAAAGCACAAAAGGTGCTACTAATGCAAAAGAGCTTTGCCAGATAGTTTACATGCAATTCAAAACCCCAGCTACGTTACATCTTCAAAGGCTCCCCTTGCTAGCTGCTCGCTCAGCCCGCCTAGCGATAAATCATTCCAAACAACCACAATGTCTGAACTTCTTGAGCTTTCCGTCGTCACTTTCAAGGACAACTCCTCGCCACCTCCTCAGTCCTTTATTGACTCCCTCACGTCCCTCAAATCTGTGCCCGGCGTCACCGCCGTTTACTTTGGCCAACACGTCGAATCTCCCTCTCAGTACACATGGATTGCCCGCTGGGCCTCGCCCGCCGCCCTCTCTGACTTCCAGGCCAGTCCCGGTTACTCTGCCTGGTTCAAGGCCTACGCTGAGCCTCTCGCCTCCTACGCCGCCTCGACGTCAACGGACTTCAAGGGTGACCCTGCCGGGCCTCTGGAGTCTCCCGTGACCGAGGTCTTCTCCAACTTCGGTGCCGACGACGACTTCCTGGAGAAGCGCCTCAATAAGTTTGTCAGCAATGTCGCCGCTGCCAATTTGCCTGGCCTCAGAGAGAGTTTGACGGGCGAGTTCATTCCCCGGGATCACGTGGGGGTTGAGCCGCCAGAGCAAAAGGTTGCCGTTTTGCTCCTGGGATGGGACAACGTGGAAGCTCATCGAGCTCAAAGGGGAGAAGGAAAATGTCAGTGACCGCTTTCTTGCAGATAAAAGTTTCGGGAACAGGGCTGACATAAGGCTTGCAGTGATTGACAATAACATCCACCTGATTAGAGAGGGCCGCAAGTCTGTCGGCATGGTAAGATAAACTCTCACCTTTCCCTATTGTTGTTGTCTTATACTTCTAAGCGGACGGATAATGGTACTCCTGCTAACTTTCTACCTCTCAAGTATCACGTTGCCTTGAAAAAGCTGTAAGGCGTAATTTTCATAATACATCATGCCAACATACCAGCTGGATTCACACACATATGAGCGTTTTCCGACAAAAGAAAAGAAAAGAAAAACAGTTGAAACTTCAAAGTATTAGAGCTTCTGTACTTCCTTTGCAACGATTTTTCATTTTTAAAATCATGTCAACGACAAACCATATGTCTAAAAAAAGCCAGTTTCGTAGACTCCTAGACTGATAAAAAAGACCAGATCAATCAGCGTCCATCCCGCCAACCATCTCATAAAGCTCCATTCTAGCCTTCCCTCATCACCCTTCGCATCATTCACTCCTCCACCGCAGAATCCCCGGTCCAGCTACAGTCCCATTTCTAGGCTACCAAAAAAAACAAAAGGAGGAGAGCAAGCCCCTGCAAATGCCATCATCACATAGCATCTCATTGATCCCTTAGCAACATAATACACAATGTACCGATTGGCCCATTTCCTCCCCTCTCCATCTCAGTGACTATCTCGTTCCTCGGCGCTAGCCATCTCTCGAATAGGCCATCTGATCGCCATCATCACCGCTGCAAGTATTATTAAATTCGGTGCTTTTCCGATTCTGTCGCTCGATACTGGTTAGAAGCTTAGGCTCCCGTGGATCGGTTTTGCGTCTCACCAAGTCGAGAGTACAGCATGTAGAGCGCCATGCGGTTGCACTCCTCCGTTCCTGTAATCGTTACTAGCCGCTCGTTGCTGTTGTCCTGAGGCTCGTTAATCTTAATCACGCTGCCGCTCATCTGCCGTATCTCATTGATCTTCTGTCCGCCCTTGCCAATGATGGCACCAACCATATCGTTGGGAATGTAAATTTGCTGAGTAATGGGTCCTCCTGGCATACCAGCGTGCATGGGTTGAGCTTGGGGACCACCGTGTGGCTGCGGGCCGGTATGAGGCGCCAAGTGCGGCTGAACATGAGGTGCAGCTGCCCCATAGGCGGCTGCCTGACCTCCATACTGTATCGGTATCGCCGGGGTGCCGTGTGGCGCGGCATGAGGATACGGCTGAGGGTATGGCGCAGGCGGCATGTGGTGAGGGCGACGCTCTTGGTGTCGGCCGTAGTTTTCCGCGCGCCCGTAGTGTCCCGATGCCGGCTGTGGGCTGTAGGGAACCACTTGCATACCTCCGGGAATGGATCCCACCGGCGCACCGCTCCTGGTAGCGTAAGCGGAAGCGGCTGGTCCGCCAAACCGTTCATTTAGCTGCTCAAGCAGAGTGCTACCGACATAGTAAGTAGCAATGTGGACAGCATCAGCAACGCCCATGACCACAAGGGAGCGCTCGCTTGACATGGGAAGGCATGAGTCTGAAGCATTCAGCCGAGCGCCGGACGCCTCCTGGATCTCCCGGATCCGAGAACCGCCTTTGCCAATAATAGAACCGATCAGGATATGGGGAATGAGGAGACGGAGGGGATACGTCTTGGAAGAAGCAGTTGATGCCTCTGTGAGTGGCTCGTTGTTCAAAGTTCGAATGATTAAACCAAAGGCCTGTGAGGAGGGAAAGGAAACGGAGGGGAACGATGTTAGTTTTACAACGCGAACGAACAACCTTTACAACATGCAAAAAAAAAAAAAAAGAGACAAGGGGGAGGGTTCCATTTGTTTCTCACCTTGGCAACCGCATCGACGATGCCGCTAACGGTCAGAATACGCTCAACAGCTCCCTTCTGGTAGTCGCTGACGGTGCATTTGGCGTTGGACATCTTCCGAATGTTGGAGACGTTCTCGCCGCCCTTGCCGATGATGGTAGCAGCCTCCGGACTAGAGATGACTGCTCGAATATGGATCCACGAACTCTCATCGTGGGCGGCGGCTGAATTGGCGGCAGCAGACGATGCCGTAGTGGATACTGCGATAGTAGGAGTCGCCTTGACGTCAGTAGTTGGTTCTGTCGTGGCTGTACCCGTTGACTCTGCCGTCGCAGCGGCATCGTTCGAGCTCTCTGTGCCATTCTGATCTGCGGCCTCAGCTGGTGGTTCCGGGACGATATCCAGCTTCTCCGTCTCTTCATCGCTCTTAGACGCCTTGTCTAGAGCAGGTCGCTTAGCGTCCGGCTGGTCAGTAGCTCGAGAGGGAGACGAGGCCTCTTCGAGAGGGCGCTTGGCCGATTGAGTTGGCTGTGGGGGCGAGGCAGACATTTCTTCCTTCTCTCTTTATTCTTTTCTTGGGCAAAAAAGTATGCTTCACAGGTGGGACGAATTAGAGGTGGTCTGATTGGTAATGATCAGAGATCCCCAATTCTTCTTTTTCTTTTGTTTAATATTTCTCTTTGATATCGATTCTTTTTTTTTATCTACACTCAGGGGGTTTTCGAAGGAAAACGTGCTGGTGTAGTGGCTGGAATCGGTGATAGTAGGGCCGGTTATCCCGTGCAGGATTCGTGATGTGACTTTTCTTGGTGTCGAGAGAGGGGGCGCTGCCCAGGCTTAGTGTAGCGAATAGATGTGGGAGGAGTTGTGTTCTCAAGGGTGGAACTCTCTTCTTCCGCGTCTAGATGATCCAGAACTTTCGCAAAAAAAAGGTGTCGGGCTGCTAGGGATCTTCGGTGGAAGCCCAAATGGCGGATGGGAAGAATGGGCGATGATGAGAACTGAGTGGCTGATGATGGTGGTGGAAAAGGGTGGTGCAGCGTTTATCGTTACTGGGACGGACAGGTGTCTCGAAAGCAGAGAATGAAGAGACAATGCGCTCAGCTCAAACCTTTTTTTCTTTTCCTTGGCAAGACCCTCGTGTGTATATCGCGCCTGGTGCTCTCACACAGACGACGCCAAAAATCCCTCGTGTATTGAAAGTGAGTTATCGCTGGCCTTTATCCTGCGACTGAAGCGAAGATAGCCTCGACGATATGATGGTCACACGTGTTCGCTGGCCGTGTGGCTCGCGGAGAATGAGGATGGGGAGAAGTTGGAGCTGGTCCCGATGAAATGGAGGGAGCACGCGGAGCTGGACAGCTAGAGAAGAAATCTCGTGAGCGCCGCAACGATGACTTGAATACCCCGATGCGATCGATGGCTGCAAGCCGGCGCGTGGTGGGAAGGATGATGAGAGGAGAACCAGAGGTCAGAAGAAACTTTACCGAGACGATGGAGTGAGCGACGAAAGCCCCATGGGCTCCCTGGCTGGAAGTTGCCGTAAGAGTGTCACGTGAGAGCACGAATTTGGCGAGGGAATGCGCGACACTGATGAGGCGCTAAAGCACTTACAGCATTCTAGGAGGCTAGCGCGCGGTGTGGTGAGGCAAGTGGCACAGTGCAAACAGTGCATTTTCGGCCTCGCAGGTGCATTTGAGAGCGATTGGAAAGTAACAGGCAGCGGGTGTTTCTAAACGACCTGTAGCGTTGCGGCCTATCCTGCTAGGGACAGAAAGCTAAGTATCTTTGATTTGTTGTAAGGGAGAATGCTACACAGTTCTTGCCTAAACCGTGCTTAAGCCACCTACTTTGACGGCTACTTGGGGTTCGTTGTGCTTGCCAGGTACCTCTAGTAAGAAAGACTGGAACTCTACGGAGTACTACCTACTACAGTAAACCTGGGTTATAACGATGTAGGTCAGCACCCCCTAGGCTATCGTTATAGTCGGATTATCGTAAGAACCAGGTTTTACTAGGATCATGTACCCCACTAACATTCATCCTA
>JAAOZV010000032.1:0-79089 GCA_023653515.1 Trichoderma orchidacearum | reverse complement strand
ATTATTATTATTATTATTATTATTATTATTATTATTATTATTATTATTATTATTATTATTATTATTATTATTATTATTATTATTATTATTATTATTATTATTATTATTATTATTATTGTTATTATTATTATTATTATTATTATTAATCACATTATAATGCATAAAAACGCGTTAACGGTGGGTATATAAGGGAATAAGTCAGCCCACTGAAGAGTTATTTAGCATAACGAAATGCAACTGCATCTAGTCCACCTAGATTGTCATCTGGTTTCTAGCTAATAACTCTTCCTAATTTTATTACTTTTCGAGCCCGCAATAGACCTACGGCCCGTTGCTTGTTATATATATAATATTATACTATTTAGTATTATAATACTATCTTAGTAAGAAGATAGATAGATTAGATAACTTAGAAGAAGTAAGCTTTAAGAATATATTAGAATAAACTATAATAGTTTATATTCTAGGCCTAATATATTTTATATATTATAATCTAAGTATAGCTTAAGTCTATAATATTATTATATTTAGAGATAAATAGCTCTAGGGTATTTAATTTTAAGCTTATTTTCTATTTTAGAGAGATTTTTAAATAAGAGGAATATATTCAATTTATTATAAATTTTTTTTAAATTTTTTAAAGTAATATTTATTAATATATTAAATATAATATAATTATAATATAATATTATATAAGTAATAACTATTTATATAAATAAATATATAAGTATTATATATATAAAGTATAATAAAATATATTTAATAATTATTCTATTATAATAACTATAATATATTAAATATAATTAATACTACTATAAAGATATTTAACTTTTTCATATAGCGTATAGATACTATCGGAATATAGATATCCCATATAAGGTTAATAGTTCCTCATATAAACAGTGAGCCCCTATTTTTATAATAGATACTCATGACTATTACCACGACACCGCCTGGTAGATCACTTAGAGAGAGAACTCACAATATTTCTTCCCATCAGAAACTCATATATGAGGTTGCAGCCAGCGTCATACGGGTCCAGAACCGGTTAGGCAACGCTATGGGATCAATCATGGCTATCGATGTAAGAGAGAGGATGACGATAGGGTGCTGTATCTTCTCTACCGTGGATGGCATCCTCAACGTAGCGAACGACATGCCAATGGCAAATGAGGATATAGCAGAGCAGTTTCTTAACTACGCACAACCAAGCATCATTCTCATTTCGCGGCGAGTCCCAGAAGGAATTGTATCTTTCCTTAAGAAACGGTGTGAAGGAGATAGATATGGTGATTATCTCCTGAAGACACTCCATGTCTTATGACTGACCAAACTTGGCCTTTGTGCTTGGCTGTTAGGACTTACCTTACTTGTGATGTCAACATCCGATTTCTCACACTCATTTGCTTGTGAAGAATTAGTATCTTTGGACTTCTGTAGATGCATGTTTCGCACTGCGTCATTGGTCAGTGCTGAGAATGCTCCTAATGAGATTTGTGACGGCCCTTTCCACAAGGTTCATTGCGATGAGCCTCGAAGCGTAAGATCTGTCCGTTGCGGATCTCTGATTGACATGGATAGCGTTGCATCCGTAAGTGGTTACGCAGTCGCATATGAGCTGTGAATATTAACACAAGCAGTTGAATTGCGTTGGTGCAATTCTCACAGAACTTCACCGACGTCGGTCACATGCAACATCATCTACTGGCGGCTCCAATATAAAGTCTATGTTCCCCGTGAGATCTATCGTAATGTTTAACCTGTCAGACTACGTCTTCGTCAGTAAAAGTTCTCTGCTCTCTTTACAGATAATTACCAGAGAGTCTAGTACGATCGACCATGTCTCGAGTGTTGATTCTAAAAGCTCAACCGCAAAAGAAGCGCTTTCAGTATATGACCTATTCCATCCTTTAGCTTCCATACCTGAAGGTCGAACCACTTTGCGCCGAATGTTCCTACAGCCCACGTCAAAACTGGACATCATTATGGAAAGACAGCATACTATCTCATTGTTTCTACAGCCTGATAACGAGGAAAAAGTCAGACAAGTGACTTCTACAATGCGAAAGATAGGTAACTTAAGCAATCCTCTCACACGTCTCCATAAAGGCATCAATTCTTCATCATTGAATGGACTAGTCGACATTAGCGTATAGGATACACTAAGAAAGTTCACGTCTCACTCTCTGACATTAAGGCAAATTGCTATTGCTATATGCAATTCTAACGAAAATAAATTTGTGCATAAGGTAGGTATTCAGAATCTTTTCTGGTGGCAATTCTAATATTCATCCAGTTTATTAGCAGTATCTCGCCCTCAGTACTCAATTTGGTCGGTAACATGATCAGTAAAACTATCAACCTTGATAAACTCAAGCCTCAGCACCACTATTACATAAGAAGTGGCATAGATGGTCAACTTGACCAATTGAAAAAGCAATATGAGGGTCTGGATAGTCTATTAGAGACAATCTTCCAGCAGGTCAGCACAGGTTTGCCAGCATTAGCGCGCCAATATGTTCGATCCTGTGTTTTTATACCTCAGTTGGGATTTTTAATATCTGTAGAGCGAGATGCTCATACTGATAACAGCCTATTTCAAGATAAGGGTACATGTAGCGACCCGTGGAAGAAAGTCTTCGTTGACGACACCACATATTACAAAAACCATCAAATGAGGGAACTTGACCTAGAGTATGGAGATATATACTCTCGCATAGGTGGTAAGAGTCCCATTATCATGATGACACAAGTTTTGAACGCTGATTTCTGCCAGACAGAGAGATTGAGATAATGCAGAAGCTGGCTGCGAATGTTCTAGTATACGAGGAGGACCTGCTCGCGACCGCAAGCTTATGTGGAGAGTTTGATGCGCTTTTAGCACTGGCCAAAGGTGCTGCGAGATACGGCTGGAATCCGCCCCAGATGACTAATGCTAATCTCGTCCACATTGAGGGTGGTCGACATCCGCTACAGGAGATGCTAGTTCCATCATTTGTCCCAAATGATTGCTACCTGGGCGGGGAGGGTACGGGCTCAGCACAGGCTCTTGTCTTAACGGGCCCAAATCAATCTGGTAAAAGTGTCTACATAAAACAGTCTGCGCTTATCGTGTATTTGGCGCACATTGGAAGCTTTGTGCCAGCCGAGAAAGCCATAATCGGAATTGTTGACAAGATATTAACCCGTATCCCATCACGGGGCAGCTTATCTCATGAAGGAAGCAGGTTTGCCTCAGAACTCAAGGAAGTCTCGCAGGCCATGAAATATTCTTCCGCGCGAAGTCTTATCGTATTGGATGAGTTTGGAAATGGAACCACGGCTGATGGCGGAGCCGGAATGCTTACCGCAGTACTAAGGTATTATCTCTCATTAACAGTGCACATGCCGAAATTACTATGTGCGACTCATTTTCATGAGATTTTTCTTTATGGGTACCTAAAACAAAATGACAGACTCGCCTTGGTACACATGGATATGAAGGTTGACTTGGATGCCTTCTTTACAGAAGACAAAATTACTTACCTGTTCAAACTAACCCACGGCTACGGCGCGGCAAGCTTGGGAACACAATGCGCGATCCTCAGTGGATTGCCTCAAGCTATCGTCAATCGTGCGGGCGTGCTTGTGGAATTAATAAATCGCAACGAGGATTTGAGCTGCCTGTGCTCTGTATTGTCCTCCAATGATGCGAAGCAGCTTGAGATCGCAGGATCGGCCGCCAGACAATTTCTAAAGCTGAAGCTCAGCCAATATGATTTCGCTACGGTTGATAAAATTCGTAATATCTTAGACACAACGAGGTAGAACTTTCAATATCACATCCCGTTCCCTCCTTAGCTTCACTATACTCTCACTTTTCTGTGTTCATCTGGCCCAGCCAAAGCTTTTTGATTGCATCTTTTAGAGAGTTTCGTATTACCGCAAGCTCAGTCTTGACGCGCGAAGTGGTAGGGAATATCGACACATAAGATATCATGTTACGACTACCCTCTCTAACATAGAGCCGACGACGCTACGATCCTTTTATATTCAGGCTCCCACGACGATTGGGCCTGCCGGTAACATATATCTGTACAGTAATAATTTCAGTGGTCATCTTGCAATGAATCACTAGCCTAGCTAGATACAGGACAACAGTTATGGATAAGCACACGGTGTGTGTACCGGCGAGACCGTCATACGAGGAAGAAAATAAGTAGTCAAGAGCTCTTGTAGATTCGCAAGTGTCTCAGGCACATTGGTCTGAGGAGCAGATGGTGGATGCTAATGTGCTAGGCTTATGAAGATGACACTATTTCATCTTCCTCTATTCGAATTGAATGATCTGTGCCCCAAGCTTGTATAGAAGCGAGTGCTGTTTCAGGTGCAAGAACCGCAAAGCCCCTATAGCGATTAGCAAGAAATCAACCAAGGATTCCGGGTAGGCGTACTTGATAATAGTGTAAGCGTGGATAATTTTACCACCAGCTTTGATGACATCATCTTTGACATGGTCGACAATAGAATCGGGAGTAGCAGCGTCGTCAAACCAGATAATCGCGGACTTCGTCTGGTCAACAGCTGTTCCTATTTGACATAGGCCCAAGGCCACGAGAATATATCGACCAAGTCTCATGACGACCTATAATACCAGATATGCGGAGAAGCAGTAAGTTTGAGATACGCCTGGGAGGTGCTAAGCTGCAGGGCAAACCTTATATATAGGGGTTATTAACTTATCACCAATAGGTTTCTCGCGTGGGTTGAAGATAAGAGTAAGCTCTTAACTGCTAGTTTTTTCTCATAGGCTTATTAAAAACTAATAAAAAAGTACTAACTAGTTAGAATTATTATAACTCTATATTATAAATTTAACTTATATTTAGATTATATAATAATTAGTTTTATACTAGGTATAGATTATATATAAGTAGAATATTAATATTATAATAATAAACTTCTTTTCTATAAGATTATAATATATATTATATAAATTATAATATATATAATTTATATATTATATAAATTATAAGAAGGATAAAAATAATATATAAATAAAAAATAGAAATAAACTTCTAATCTAGTATAAAAAGGGTAATTATATAGAAAAGGGTAATATAATATAAGAATAATAATTATTATTAAAAATTCTAATATAAAAGTTAAGTTAAAAGACTTAAACTTATTAATAGACCTTTAATCTTTATATAGTTATTAGTTAGTTAAATATTTATTTAACTATATTATATTTTATACTATTAGAAAGTATAGAAAAAATATTATTTAATAGTATAGAATATAAGATTATATAACTTTAAGTTTATTTTAAAATTAATAAATTAATTTAAAATTAATATTTAAATTAGATTTTTAGAAGGTCTTTAATATCCCTTATAAATAAAATAACTTATAGTAATGGTTTTATTATTATAAAATATAATAAAAATATTATAATTATAATAATAGGATTTATAATTATAATAATAGTATTATAGCTAAAATAATAGTTATAACTTATAAGAATAATTCTATAAAAATAGTATTATAGCTATAAAAATAATACTATAGCTATAGCTTAATTCTTATATTTTCTATATTAAAAGCTTTAATATAAATTTAAATAATATAATAGTATACTATAGCTAATATATACTTATTATAGATAATATCTCTCTTTAAAATATATTCTTATATCTTTATTAAAAGTATATAATATATATAATTTTATATATTAGGATTATATATTTAAGTATATCCTATATTATATTATTATAATATAAGTATATAAAATAATAAGAGTTAAAACTTTTATTCTAATAGATAAATATAACTACTATTAATATAATTAATATAGATTATTTCTATTATAGTTTATTATTATATATTATAAAGTTTACTTCTTCTAGATTTTCTAATTACTCTATCTTCCTATTAAGATAGATATAGTAAATTCACTAATTAGATTATATAATATATATTATATTATATTATATTACCTATTAAATTAAATTTAATACTATATATTATAGAGTTAGACTAATAATATTTTAAATTATACTTTATATCTTATTTATTTATAATATTAGTCTTATTATTAAATTATTTTTGATCTTATTAAATTTAATTTATAGTTACTTATAAATAAAAACTTTTAATAAGTAATAGGCTATAGGTCTATTATAAGCTTAAAAAGCAATAAAATAATAAGGAGTTATTAGCTAGAAATTAAATAACTATCTAGTAAACTAGATATAATTAAATTTTATTATATTAAATGACTTTTTAATAGGCTAAAATATTTTCTTATATATATATTATTAATATATTTTATATATTATAATTATATAAGATTAATAAACTATTTTAATTTTTTAAGGTTTTTCTATTATAGATTTTTAGCTAAATATATATATATATATAATAGACTAGCCTTATAATAACTATAAATAAATATATAAATAAATATAATTATTATTCTTAAGGAAAAAGGAAATATATTAAAAATATATAGCTAATACTCTAATTAATATATTATTAGATATATCTTAAATTTATTCTAAATTTAAATTAGGCCTAACCTAGACTTATATAAATTAAGCTATAATTAGAATAACTCTAATTTAAATATAACTTAAATTTATAATATATTCCCTTCCTCCCTTTATCTTAGATATTCTACTTCCCTTTTTATTTAAGCTTAGTTCTCCCTTTATATCTAATTATATTTAATTTAAGTCCTTTTTATAATTAAAAAAAGCTTTCTTTTTATTTTTTATTTATAATATTTTTTTATTATAAATAAATTAAAATATTCTTAGAATTAAAAATAATTCTTTTAAATATTATTATATATATAGAATAAGATATATTTATATATATATTAATATTATTTAATTTTTAATATATATTTTTTTTATTTTTTTTTATTTATTTATTTATTTATTTATAATTAATATTATTTAATTATTATATAATATATTTAAATAAGATTTTATTTATATTATTTAATTTTCTATATAAGCTTATTTTTTTATAATATAAGCCCTATATAAGCCCTTATTATATAATTTAAATTTTAATATAGATTTAAATTAAATTCTATCTTTTATATTATTATTACTATTATTTCTCCTAAAATAATCTAAATTAAAGCTCTATTTCTTATTTATATTTCTTAATTTATATTATTAATATATTATTATAGCTTTATTCTAAAATTAAGCTAATTTCTTTTAATATTTAATATTATTCTATTTAAATAAATTATTAGTTCCTATTTAATAGAAAGTAATTCTAATAATAAAATTAATAAGTCTTTAAAAATAATTATATATTTCTATAAATAATATATTAATTTACTTCTTATATTTAATATTTTAATTTTATATATTTATAATATAAATATAAATTATATTATTTATTAAATATATTATTATATTTATATTTAAATTAATAAATTATTTATTATTAAATTAAAATTATATTATATTTTTTATAAACTTTAAAATAATATTACTCTTAGAAAAAATTATATTATTATATCTATTATAAAAAAAATAATATTATTAAAAATAGTAAAATAAAGCTATTTAATTTCTTTATATAGCTTAATTACTAATTTAAAGAAATCTTAGTTATAGTCTATTTAAATTTAATTTAAATTAAATCTATATATATTATTATTCTTATTAGAGCTAATATTATTCTTAAATTAATTTAATCTAATATATTTATTTTTATTAGAATAAATATAAATACTTCTAATTATTATAATTAATAGCTTTAAGCTATATAATTTATATATACTCTTAGAGTAAGTATTTAATCTCTTTTAAAATTTAAATAAAATATTAATAAATATAATAATAATTTAATATATAATTCTTTTTATTTAATATTATACTTATAAAATAATAGATTATTATTAATATAGCTTTCCTTTATATTTTTTATAAGCCTTAGATAATTCTATTTTATTTTTAAATTAAATTAAATTAGAGCTTTTATTATAATTCTTTTTAATATTATTATTATAATTAATTATATTTTTAATTATATTTTTATTATTATTATTAATTTTACTTCTCTTATTATTCTAATAGCTAAAGTAAATATTCTTTTTCTTTAAATAAATTTAATTTAAATCTTTTAAAATTATTTATTTTTTATTATTTTAAAAGCTATTATTAAAATATAATTATATTAAATTTTTATTTTTTAATTCTATTATTCTCTTATTAGGCCTATCTATCTATTAATAGCTTTTTATTTATAATTAAATAAATAGTTTTTATAAAATTTTATAAATTTATTTATAGTTAATTTAATATTAGCTTATTATTATATTATATATTTCTCTAATTTTATTTAAATTTATTTAATATTTATATATCTTATAAATTATAAAGAGACTCTTATATTAATATATTATAATCTATTTATTTTATAAATATCTATTAGTTTTATTCTTTATTTCTTTTATTTTTTACTTAGAGAATTTTTTTAATCTTATACTCTAGATATACTATTTCTTTTTCTTTTAATAGAATTTATATTAAATCTAATTAGAAATTTAATAGAATTTAAAATAAAAGGGAATTAATAGCTATATATTCTATAAGATTTATATAAAAGATTAAATATATATATTCTAATATATCTAATTTAATATTAAGTAGATTTTATATTTTAAATATTTTATATTTAATATATTATTAATTAAGTTTTTTATTTATTTAATTTATTTTTATATTATATATTAATAGCTAGATTATTTCTAATTTTAAATTTTTCTATAAGATAATATTTTTAATTTATATTATTCTATTATTATTATTATATATATATAATAGTAGCTTAAATAAGTTTTAAATTTTTTCTTAGATTCTAAAAAAATATATTTACTTTTTCTTTTAGAGAAATTCTATTAATTAATTCTATTAATATATATTATATTAGATTTATATTAAATCTATTAAATAGGAGATTAATATTTATTTCTATTATAAAAGAATTCTAATTATTTAAAATAAATTAATAAGCTAATAAATAATTAAATTAATTATATTAAAAGAATAAAATATATACTTATAGAACTATTTATATTTTTAATTTATATATTCTATATTACTATTAATTTATAAATAGTAAGCTATTAAAAGGAATTATTTTATTTCTATAAGTTTATAAAATATTATTTAAAATTATTTTATTTAATTTAATCTATAGTTACTAATAATTTAAAAAGAGAATTTATAGAATTTCTATTAATAATTCTAAAATTATTTTATATATTTTTCTATAATTATTAAATATATTACCTTTAGCTAGATATATTTAAATAGATAATCTATAATAATTATAAAATATTTTAAATTATTAGTTATTTTTATTAATAAATTAATTATAAAATTAATAAATATTTATTAATAATATTAATTTAAAATTAATAATAATTATAATAAGCCTTACTTTTAAAATTATAAAAAATAACTATTATAATAATAATAATTTTATATAAATTTTATTACTAATTATAATATAAATTTCTAATAATAGGATTTATAAAATAAATAAAAAGTTATATTATAGCTTAAATATTCTATTATAGTAGAATTATAGATATATTAAATTATTATAATAGTTAGGGATTTTTAATTTAAAAGCTAAAATTATTCTTAAAAATAAATATTTCTTATATATTAATATTATAATCTATTATTTATTTATATATTTTTATTTCTAAAAGAAATTTTTAAATATTCTATTATATAGTTTCTAATTAAATATTATATTTTTTATTTTTAAAAATAGTTTTATTTTATAATAATTATAAGTAGATATTTAGAAATAATATACTCTTTTAAAATAGCTTTTTTTTCTTTTTATATTATATTATAAATATTAATTATTATTAATATAATTTAAATAATTATTAATAGAATTCTAAGTAATTATAAGATTCTATTTATTATTAAAATATTATTCTTTTTATTTTATTTTTTATATAAAAGAATATCTAATTATATTATTTAATAATTTAATTAATAATATAAAATATAATAAAACTTAAAGAATAGCTCTATCTATTATATTTATTATTCTAATAATAAATATAATTTAAAAAAGTATTTATAATTTTTATAATCTATAAGAATTATAAATAAGCTTATAACTCTATATAATTCTATTTCCTATATTTTTAAATAAAATATAATAGCTAAGAGCTCCTTATTATAAATAATATAATTCCTTTTTATTTAATTTAGAATTATAAAATAATAAGCTATAGAATATAATATTTCTATTTTATTAAATTATAAAAAATAATTTCTAAATATTTAATTAGAATAATCTATTTCTAAGATTATTTCTTTCTTTAAGTTTTATTAAGCTAAAATTAAATATAAAATAAATATATTCTTAAGCTATTAAAATATTAAATTTTTTTCTTTTCTCTAATAAAATAATATATTCTTTCCTATAAAATAGATTAATAGTATAATAATTTTTATAAAATTTAAAATAAATTCTTAATAGAAATTTATAAATTTTAAAAAGCTTTAGATTTTTTTTATTTTTATTAGAGATTTTTAATCTCTAATTATTATAATTTTAAAGGGATTAGAATAAATTATTATACTAGTCTTTATAATATAATTTAAATATTTAATTTCTTTTATTATAAATTTATATTTTTTTATATAAATATTTAAATTAGCTATTTTTATAAATTAAAATATTTAATAAACTTTAATAATATAATTTTAATATTAATTTTTAAAATAAATAAATATATTATTTAAATATATTATAATAAAGTCTTTTAATATATTATTTAATATTTTATTAATATATTATTAAAATATAATTAAAACCTCTATAAAATTAAATAATACTACTAGCTATTTAAAAAGGCTAAAGTAAATATAAAATATTATTAAATATTTATCTTTTTTAGCTATATATATTCTATAAAAGGCTAATTTAATATCTAGCTTAATAAATTAATAGATATTTAAAAATAAATAAAAGATTTTATAAATAAATAGAAAGAGATATTAATTCTATTTTATAATTTTATTTAATATTCTATAGTTTATATAGAATTTTTACTTTTTATTTTCTTTTTTTATAAGTAATATAAAGACTATTATTATAAAAAAATTAGCTTAAATCTAGCTTTTATTTATTAAATTTATAATTTATTTTTAAAGCTTTAATAAATAATTTTAAAATATATTATATAATAAGCTCTAAAAGAGCTTAAAATAATTCTTATATTTATTTAAATATAATTTAATATAATAATCTAGATTACCCTAATATAAGAGAAGGCTATTAGTTTTTTTTTTAAATAATTTCTTAAAATTATATAAAGATTTTAAAAATTTCTTTAATATATTTTCTCTTTTAATATTTAAAGAAATTATTAATTTAAATTAAAATATTTTTATAATTTTCTAAAAGCTTATAGAAAAAAAAATATTTAAAATATATTCTCTTAAAATATTATTAAATTAATATTATAAATATTAAATCTAAAATAAATATTAAAGATAGTATTTTTTTATATTTTATTAATTTTTTAATTTATAAATTATTTATTTATTTAATTTATATTTTCTCTTTTCTTAAATCTAATATTATATTATATTATTTTATTTATAATTTTCTTAAAATAGTATTTTATATAAGCTTTAGAATAATATAAAATAAAATAAAATATCTCTAGCTATTTATATTAATTATCCCTTTTATAAAGTAATATATTAAAAAAATCTCCCTATTCTCTACTATAGCTTTTATTTTCTAGAATATATATAATTAGATCTATTTTAAGTTTAATTTTTAAATAGTCTATTTATTAATAGTCTTATAATAATTATATTTATTATTAATTTAAATATTTATAAACTTTTAATTATTAAAAAATATTAAAATTAAAAATAGAAATTTATTTAATTTTTATAATATTTTTATTATTTTAAATTTTAATATTTTCTTATAAAAGCTATAATATTATAATAAAAATAGCTTTAGCCCTCTAATAAAATTTAATTTAGAGATAAATTATTTTTTTCTTTTTTTAATTTAAATTTCTTTTAAAAAATTATAATTTATTAATTATTCTTAAATATTATTTTAATTTTTATTAAATATATTAATAGTTAGAGAAAGTAATATATTATAAGATATATATTTTATTTATAATATAAATATTATTTTTTTTAATATCTTTTCTAAATAATTTTTTTAATTATTTATTTAATTTAAGAAATATTCTAATTTTAAATTTACTTTAATTTAATTAAAATAATATTTTATATATATATAATTTATATTAAATTTATATTTAATATATAGATATTTTCCTTTTACTTTTTATAGAAAGTATTTTAAAGCTTAGATTATATTAGCTTAAAGTAATATTTTTCTTTAAGTTTATAGATTTTAATTTCTATTATAATATTCTTATATATTTCTATAGCCTTTAAATAATTAGAATAAGAGATTTTTTAATTTAAATTATAATCTTATAATTTTAAAATTAGAATATATTAGAAATAGTTTAATTTAAATCTATTTAATTATTAGAATCTTTTAACTAGAGCTAATTTCTATTTAAAATATATAAAAAAAGCTATAAAAGGCTTATTTTTTATTATAATAAATAGTTAAATTTAATTTAAATAATTTTTTAATAGTAAGAATTAATAAATATAAATATAAGATATTCTAAGAAATTCTCTAATTTAAAAGCTTTTATTTTTAGAATAATTTTATAATAAGTAGAAATATAAAATTAGACTTTTTCTATTAAATTTTATTAAATAAATATAAATTAATCTTTTTTAAAGCTAATTTAAAGCTAATAAACTTCTAATCTATCTCTAGCTTATATATTATTATATAATTTTAAATAGAAAAGATTTATTAATTACTATTATATAGATTTTTTAATAGAAATAATTTATATTTAAATAATATTATAAATATTTATATATTAAGCTTAAGCTTAATTAGCTCTAGATCTATTCTATTTAATATATAAATAGTAATTATAGGAATATTAAATATTAGCTATTATTAGTTATCTAATCTTTTATTAAAGGAAATAATAGCTAATAATAGTAATTATAATATATCTAGAATTTATAATATTATTATATTTTATATCCCTTAGTAAGAGTTAGATTTTATTATTAATTTATCTTCTATTATAAAGAATAATAATTATAATAGATTAGTCTTATAATAACTATAAATAAATATTTAAATAAATAGAATTATTATTCTTAAGGAAAAAGAAAATATATTAAAAGTATATAATTAATACTCTAATTAATATATTATTAAATATATCTTAAATTTATCCTAGACTTAGATTAGGCCTAATCTAGGCCTATATAGATTAAGCTATAATTAGAATAACCCTAGTCTAGGTATAGCCTAGGTCTATAATAATATATATATATATATAATAGATTATAATAATATTAGGTAGTATAATACTATATATACTATATATACTAGAAGATTTATATAGTTTAATATAGTATAAGTAGTATAGATATTATAAAATATATAATATAATTTATATAATTTATATTATATAGTATAATTTATCTATCTAATATATTTATTTTAATAAAATGATAGATAGATTAAATAGTTTAAAAGAGATAATATTTAAAATAATATAAGAATAATCTATAATAATTATAAATTATATTAAATTACTTTTATTTAAAAATTTTCTTTTATTATAATTATAAAAATATTAAAATAAATTAAATAATTAAGATTATTTATTTAATTAAAATATTTAAATTTAATTAAATTAATAGAATATAATATTAATTTAATTTTATAAATTATATAAAAATAAAAAATAAATATTAATATTAAAAGTATATATATTTATTTAATTATCTATTATAGTTATAATTTATATAAATCTAAAAAAGAATTAAAAACTATTAAAAGTTTAATAATAATAATAATAGATTTCTCTATTAATATTAATCTAAAGAATTAATATATATAATATATTATATTTTATAATACTTTTAATTTATTAAAAGTTTAGAAATTTAAAAATTTTATTATAATATAAAATAATTTTATTTATATTAATAAAAATAAATTTTATATAATATTATTATATAAATATAAGATCTTTATATTATTCTTTTAAAATATTATTTTAAAATTCTATAATAGCTTTAAGCTATAATAGAGTTTTAATGAATTTCTTTAAAAAAAAGAAAAATAATATAAAAGAAAGAAATTTTTATTTAAAAGAAAAGTAAATTATATAACTTTATATTTATAAGATAAAAGAGATTATTATATTATAGGAAGTTTTTAGAAATATCACTTATTATAATATTAGATAATATAATATTATATATTCTATATATATCAGATAGTTTATATAATTTATTATATATAAATTATAATATATATAATATAACTTATATAACTTATATTATATAATTTAATTTATTTTTATATTATATTATAATTATAATAAATTATATTTATAAAATTAATATTTTTATTGAAATTCTTTTTCTTTTATTAGAATATCAGAAATACTTAAATAAATCTATTAATTAATATTATTTATTTAATTAAAATATTTAAATATTATAAAATTAATTAAAATTAATATTAATTTTATTCTATAATTAATATAATAAAGAGAAATATAAAAAAAAATATATATATTTAAATAGATAAAAATAAAATTTTAATATATAAATTTAATAGCTATATTATTTTATAAAACTTCTAAATATATTAAGTTATTATATTTAATTAAATAATATATATAAATAAAATATATAAAATAAATAAAATATATTTCTTTTTTTTATTTTTTCTAATTATAAATTATAAGCTATTATAGAGTATTTAAATTAATAGTATTAAGCTAAATTAAATAATTTAAATCCTCTAATTTAATTTATAACTATAAAATTATATTTATAATTATTATTAATAAAATAATAAATAAAATAATATAATTAAAATAATATAATTAATATTATATATTTTATTTATATTTCTCTTTTTTTATTAGAATTTATAAATAATAAAATTCTAATAAATAAATTATTTTAAAATATATAGATTTTAAAAATTTTATTTTCTTTTAATTTAAATTTCTCTTTATTATATATAGAATTATTAATAGTATTAGAATTAATACTATTATTTTCTTTAAATATAATAGAGGAATTATTAAAAGAATTAGATTTTATATTTATAGTAGAATCTTTAAGTAAGGAAATAATATCTATAAAATCTTTATAATTAGAATCTATAATAGGTAGGGTTATAAAATTTATTAATAGTTAATTATTATTTATTAATAAATAATAAAACTACTTATTATTTATTAACTAATAATAAATTCTATTAGTTTTCTTCAACTAGCTAATAAAATAAATTAGTTCTTTATTAATGAATAATAAAAAAACTAATGAAATTAGTAATAAATTCATTAATTGAAAAAGGCCCTATTCCTATTTAGGAAAATTACTAATCTAAATTTCTAAAAATAGCTTGAAAAAGGGCTATTTTTAGCTATTTTTCTTATAGACCTTCCTAAATAGGAATAGGGCTTTTTTAAATTAATAAATCAGTAATAAATTCGTTTTATTTTTCATTATTTATTATTAGTTAGAAAATAGGTAATAAATAATAAATTTTTTCATTTTATTTTCCTTAATTTAATAATAAAATGAATTAGTTTTCTTTAACCTACTAATAAAACTATTAGTAATGAATTTATAACCCTAATAATAGGTAATAGAATAATTTATTTTATTTTATTATAAGTTAAAAAATAATTTAAAGAAAAAGGGAAAATTTTAATTATTTATAATAAATTATAGTATTAAATTAATAATAAATTATACTATAAATTATATTATAAATTATATAATAATAAATTATTATATAATATAAGACTTTAATACTTATTCTTTTATAATATATTATTTTTTAATTTTTCTATATATTTAATAGTATTTTTATAAAATAAAAATTACTATAATAAACTAAATATTATATATTATATAATATTATTAATTTAATTAGAAATAATTACTTTTAATATAATTAAATTATTTAAGTAATTTTAAATATAATAAGATAAAAAGCTTATATATTAATTTATTAAGAAATTAAATAAATAAAAAATATATTTTTAGTTATATAATAGAATTAGGGTTGTAAAATTTATTAGTAGTTAATTGTTATTTATTAATAAATAATAAAACTACTTATTATTTATTAATAATTAATAAATTTTATTTATTTTCTTTAGCTAGCTAATAAAATAATTTTTTTTTATTATTTATTAATAAATAATAAATTAGTTTTTATTAATAAATAATAAATATATTAATAAAATTAGTAATAAAATTATTAATTTAAAAAAAATACTATTTTTAATTATATAGCTTATTTATATAATAATTAAAAAAATAGTAGCTTTATTATTTTTAAAATAAGCTAAATAAAAGCTATAAGCCTTAGAACCTTATTTATAGGCTATATAAAATAGCTATAGGATAGTATTATAATCTATATTATAGTATACTAAATATAATATATAGTACTATTAAAATATATATTATTTATATATAAAATAAATTAGAAAAACTAATATTTAATTTAAAGGCTTTAAAATAATTTAAATAGTCTTCTAATTTTAAAAGTAATTTTTTTTAGTAATAGGATTTTTATATTATAAATATAATTATTATATAAGATAGTAGTAAATTTATATTCTATTATAATATAAAAAACTCTATATATTACTTATTTAATTATATAGTAAATTTATATATAAGTATTCTATCTTATTATATTTAAAATCTATTAAATAGAGCTTTAAAACTTAAAGGTCTATTTTTAAGCTAAATAAAATAGCTATAGGGTAGTATACTAGTATATCTTATAGTATACTAAAAATAGTATATAATACTATTAAAATATAATTTATTTATAGCTTATATAAGCTAAAAAACTTAATATTTAATTTTAAGGCTTTAAATTAATTTAAGTAGTCTTCTAATCTTTAATTTAATTTTTTCTAGTTATAGTATTTTTTTACTATATATATTTTTAATATACTTTATAATATAGGATCTATATTCTATTATATAATTAAAAAATATATATTTTATTTATCTAGTTTTTTAATAAATTAATATATAAGCTTTTTATCTTATTATATTTAAAATTACTTAAATAATTTAATTATATTAAAAGTAACTATTTCTAGCTAAATTAATAGTATTATATAATATTATATAATTATATTATATAATATATAATATCTAGTTTATTATAGTAATTTTTATTTTTTAAAAATACTATTAGATACCTAGAAAAATTAAAAAATAATATATTATAAAGAAATAAGTATTAAAATCTTATATTATATTATAATTTATTATTATATAATTTATAATATAATTTATAGTATAATTTATTATTAATTAATATTATAATTTATTATAAATAATTAAAATTTTTCCTTTTTCTTTAAATTATCTTTTAATTTATAATAAAATAAAATAAATTATTCTATTACCTATTATAGATTCTAACTATAAAGATTTTATAAATATTATTTCCTTACTTAAAGATTCTACTATAAATATAGAATTTAATTCTTTTAATAATTCTTTTATTATATTTAAAGAAAATAATAGTATTAATTCTAATACTATTAGTAATTCTATATATAATAAAGAAAAATTTAAATTAGAAAAAAATAAAACTTTTAAAATCTATATATTTTAAAATAATATATTTACTAGGACTTTATTACCTATAAATCCTAATAAAGAAAGAGAAATAGAAATAAAATATATAATATTAGTTATATTTTATTTATTTTATTTATTATTCTATTACTAATAATAATAGATATAATTTTAAAGTTATAAATTAAGTTAGAGAATTTAAATTATCTAATTTAGCTTAGTACTATTAATCTAAATACCCTATAATAGCTTATAATTTATAATTAAAAAAATAAAAAAAAGAAATATATTTTATTTATTTATTTTATTTATATATATAATTTATATATACTAATATTTAATTATAGAAGCTAATATTATTCCTTTAATAAATATTATCTTATTTAATTTAAATTTATAATATAAAAGGCCTAAAAATATTATATTAGGTTTTAATAAGGATAAGGTATTAAATAAAATATTATTCTTTTTAATAGAGAATAATATCTCTTTTAATATTATATCTTTAAATTTATTTAATAAATTATTAATCTATTATAATAAATAAGTTATTTATTTTATAATATTAATAATTTAAGTTATTTACTAATAGTTATTTTTATATTAGTAAGTATACTATAATTAATTAAATTAATATTAAAAATATATTAAAAGATAATTATAATAAGGCTTTATTAGATTTAAATTTATATATTAAAGCTAATTTAAAGACCTATAGTACTTTTTCTATAACCTTTAATATTTAGACTTTAAATAATTAAATTTCCTATTTAGGAATAATATTAATATATATTAATTTAAATTTTAAATTAATATATAAATTAATTAGTATTTATTTTATTCTATTTCCTATTTTCTATTTTATTTTATATTTTATTCTAATTATTAATTTAATATATAGAATTTATCTAATTAATAGAAAGCTATATAGGAATATATATATTTTAGCAATTTAATAAGGCCTTAAAGTAATATCTTTATTTATTAAGCTTAAATAATATTTTTAAATAAGTAATTATTTTTATTTTTATTATTATAAGATTAAATAATTAAATAATTTAATTATTTAATTCTAAAATAAAATAATTATAATTATAATTATTTACTAATATTTTTATAGTATTATAAGAGATAATACCTATAATAATAATATATTTATAGATTCCTTTAAAGAAGCTTATAAAAAAAAATATAAGAAAGGAATTTATAAATAATATTAGATATATAGTATATATTATTAATTTAATAGTATAAGATATATTAAAGGACTATATATCTAATATTAATTCTAATTTATTATTATCTAATTATATAAATTTTAATTTATATAATAATAATAATAATATAAAAAATAAGGAATTTAATAATTCTAATTTTAATAGTAAGTTATTTATTTTATTTTATTAATTATTAATACTAATAAAATAGATTTAATAAATTAATTATATAGAATTATAGTATTAGTTAAATATATATAAGAACTTAATAATTTATTAAGTAAAGGTATATTAAAAGCTAAAAAAGAGAAAAAAATTACTATTAATTATAATAAGGAAAAAATTCCTCTAGGTAATTATATTATTTTATTATCTAATTTCTATTTTATAATTTACTAATTTATTATAGATAATATAACTAGATAGAACTTAATATATTATATATTTAATATTTCTATTAATTTAAAAGAAGCTTTATATTATTACTATAAAAATACTAATAATAAAGAGTATAAAAAGGTATTTATTATATTATATTATATTTTATTTTATTATTATAATTACTAATTAATTATAGTTATTTTTTAAAAAAATAGAATAGGAGGCTTTAGATAAATTAAGAAATATATTTCTTATTTTCCTAAAGCCTTCTATTAAATTATAAGGCTAGCTCTATATTACAATTCCTATTGCTTTATTATATATATATAAGATATATAATAAATTAGAGAGCTTATATAATTATTATAATAATATAGAAAAAGATTCTAAGTTAGTAAGTATTTTATTTATATTATATTATTTTTTTATTAATTTACTAATTTATTATAGGCTCCCTATTTTAATTTATATATAAAAGCTATTAAATTAGGTATAGTTAAATTAGAGAAATATTTCCCTAGGAAATTAAATTCCTCTAATTTAACTAATTATAAGCCTTTTTTATTTAGCTTATTTTTAGATCCTTGATTTAAAAATATTCATTTTAAAGAAAATAGCCTATTATTTTTTTATAATAATATTAATAGGGATATTATTAATTTAATTAAAATTAATTATAATAAGTAAGTTTTTTTATATTATTATTATTCTTCTTTTATATTAATTTAATTATAGATTAAAAGAGGAAATAAATAGCCCTGAAATAATTAATAATCCTATTAATTTATCCTTTAATGAATTAGCTGAGGATTTTAATTATAATAATAATAATAATAATAGCCTTAAGGAATATTTATTAGATTCTAATAAAGAATTTTATTTAGGTATTAATAATAATAATAAAGATAAAGAATTATTATTATATGAAAATGAAAGCCTTATAAAAGAGGATATAAGTTATATTATTTATTTATTTATTTATTTATATATACTTTTATATTAATTATTTAATTATAGGAAAATCCTTTATAATATTAGAAAATAAATAATAATAGATTTCCTATATTATCTATTTTAGCAAGGTATTATTTAGCTATTCCTGCTATATCTGCTGCTATAGAAAGTGCTTTTTCTATGAGTATTGCTGTCCGGGCAGTATATTTTTACTAACTGGGTGGTATTCTCACTTAGTCTAGCCTATTATAGTAAGCTTTAGTAGATCCTAGTATCTTATACTAAAATATAATATAGGACTATAGTATATATAGAATTAATATATAATATATTATATATTATTAAATATTCCAATTATAATGAAATTTATATAAAGTAGCAGCTATAGTAGTAGTAGTAGCTTTATAGCTATTTAATCTAGTAGTAGTGCTATTATTAAGGTTATTCTAGCTATATAGTCTAAGGAATAAAAACTTATAATAGCTTTATTTTCCTATATATCTTATAACTATACTATTTGACTTATATATACTATTCCTAACTACTATAACTTTATACTATATTTTAGTAGGCTAGCCTAGGAGATAGAAATCTAGCCTAAATTAGGCTAGACTAAGTGGGAATACTGCCCAGTTAGCAAAAATATACCGCCCGGGCAGCAATACTCTTTTCTATATCTAATAATATTATTACTAAATCTAGAAACAGGCTTGACCCTAATCTAGTTAAAGAAATAATATTATTAAAAAGCTGGCATAGGGATTTTAAAGAGCTTGAAAATAAATATTTAGAGGAAAATAAGTTAGATTAATTATTATTAGCTTATATAGTTTATATAAAAATCTTTAAGTTATATATTATAAATCTTTATTTAATAATATATATAAAATATTATAATAAGTCTTTATTTTATTAGGCTTTTATTAAAAAAAACTAGATTATAGAATTTTTAGAATTCTATAAGCTTAGAATTTATTAAAGAAATTAAGTAATAGACCTAAATTAAAAGTAAGAATTCTAGCTTATAAAAAAATAATATATAGCTTTTTTTTATAATATACTATTTAATAATATATATTCTATATAATATACTAAAAATCTATATATAACTATTTTTAATAGAGCTAATATTCTTTTTTTAAATTTTTAGCTTTACTATATTTAAAATAAGCTAAATAGAGCTTTAAACTTTAAAAGTCTATTTTTAAACTATATAAAATAGCTATAGGGTAGTAAGTTAGTATATATTATAGTGCACTAAAAGTAATATATAATACTACTAAAATATATTTTTTATATTAATTATATAAGCTAGAAAATCTATTACTTGATTTTAAGGCTTTAAATTAATTTAAGTAGTCCTCTAATTTTTAATTTAATTTTTCTTAGTTATAGTATTTTTTTATTATATATATTTTTAATATATATTATAGCGCAAAGTCTATATATTATTATATAATTAAAAAAAATATATATTATCTATCTAATATTTTAGTAAATTTATATATAAGTTTTTTATCTTACTATATTTAAAATCGCCTAAATAACTCAGTTATATTAAAAGTGACTATTTCTAGCTAATTAATAGTAATATATAATAATATATACTTATTTTATATAATATAAAATATAACTAATATAATAATATAAAAAAATATATATATTTCCTAATAGAATAAATAGATAAAATAAGATTTATAATTTTATACTAATTAAAATTAATGAATTAGTAATAAATTTATTTTATTATTTGTTATTTGTTATTAGTTAAAAATAATTAATGAATTAACGAATTTCTTCGTTTTGTTTTTATTAGCTTATTAATGAAACTACTAATGAAGAAATTAGTAACTAAAAAATTCGTTTCGTTTTCTTCAACCCACTAACGAAACTATTAGTAACGAATTTACAACCCTGTATATAGGTATTTAACTTAGGTTATATAAATAGTAAGACTTTAATCTTAATAATAATACTACTATTAGATTAAATAGCTATAAGGCTATTATTACTACTATAGCTATTATCTTATTTTCTATAAGATTTTTATTTCTTAGAATTCCTTACTATTTATAATCTCTTTATAAATAGCTATAAAAATTATAAAGCTTATTAACTTTTAGCTTTAATCTCTATAATAATATAGATATATTTAATATTTATATTTAGCCTCCTACTATTCTATTAGATTAAAATTAATAAAGAAAGAAGGAATTATATTAAAGCTATTATTATATTTAGCTATATATTTAAATTAAATTTTAATATTAGCTATAGAAATAGATTAATAAAAGCTTTAATATTTTAAAAAAGCTATAGTCTTTTTTATAGATTTATAATAATATTAAGATTATAAATCTTTAATAGTAGCTTATTAAAATTCTAAGATATTAAATTAATAATTTTTATATAGAAAATAATAGAGAAAATTATTAGAAGCTTATTAAATTATTATTTTAAATAAATAAATTCTTTTATTAAAGAGTATTACTACCCAGGCAGTATATTTTTATTAACTAGATAGTATTCCTACTTAATCTAGCCTATTATAGTAAGCTTTAATAGATCCTAGTATTTTGCACTAAAATATAATATAGGGCTATAGTATATATAGAATTAATATATAATATATTATATATTATTACTAAATATAAGTATTAGATATACCTATACTACTATAGAAATTAAGGCTAGAAGTTAGAAATAAGCTTTATAACCTTTATAGCTATTTATAAAGAGATTATAAATAATAGAAAATTCTAGGGGATAAGAATCTTATAGAAGATAAGGTAGTAGCTATAGTAGTAGTAGTAGTAGCCTTATAGCTACTTAATCTAATAGTAATACTATTATTAAGATTATTCTAGCTATATAGCCTAAGGAATAAAAACTTATAATAGCTTTATTTTCCTATATATCTTATAATTATACTATTTAACTTATATATACTATTTCTAATTGCTATAATTTTATATTATATTTTAATAGGCTAGCCTAGGAGATAGAAACCTAGCCTAAATTAGACTTAATATAGTAGGAATACTGCCTAGTTAGTAAAAATATACTACCCAGGTAGTAATACTCTTATTAAAAATAAATAAGCTTCTAATTATTATTTTATTTTATAAATATAAAATAAAGTAAATTATTATATAAAGAAATATAATTTAAATAAATAAAATAATAAGCTTTTATTTTTCTTAGCTACTATTATAATTATAAATTATTAATAATAAAGAAATTTAATTATAATATAGGAAATTTTAATAAATAGTAATTTTAACTAAATATAATTAATAAAATAATATTATAATTTTATAGCTTATTTTATTATTATTTAGAGATAATTTTTTTTTCTCTAATATTTATATAAGGGTTTTATAAAAATAGAAAAAATTATTAATATTAATAAAAAAGTAACTCTTAATATTCTTATATATAGTCTTTATAAAACTATTTATTTTTTAATTATAATTTCTATAGTATTTAATATAATATTAAAGAAATTAATTAATAAAAGAAAGATATTCTTTAAGAAAATAATTAATAATTATATTTTACTATTTATTAAAGTTAATTATAAGTATACTCTAAGCTTTCTTAAAGTTATTCTCTTCTTTAATAAATATAATTATATATTAAGTTTACTTAAAGCTAATTTTACTATTCTTAAATAATAATAATTATAACTATAAGGCTTTAATAAATTTATTAATAAGCTTATTAATAAGTTTATTAATAGCTTTATTTTCTTTCTTTTATAATAAGATAATTTTAATAAAAATATTTATATTAATATAGAAAAGATATAATTATTATTATATATTTAGAAAGATATATTCTAAGATATTTTTTAATATTATTTTCTTATTTATAATAATAATATTAAATATAAAAATCTTAAGCTACTATTAAAAAATATTAAAATTATTATATAACTAATTATAATCTTTTTATTTTTTTAATATTAATTAAATTAAAGATAAAATTTATAATTAATTTTTAATTTATAATATTAATAATTTAAAATAAATATATTTTAAATCTCTTAATTTTATATATATTATTAAACCTAAGAATTTTAAAAAATCTCTTTTATATAGCTTTATATTAAAAGTAAATTTAAAAGATTACTTTAATTTTATAATTCTTATTATAATAGATAAAGTAATAAAAATTTTATTATTAAAGAAAATTTATCTACTATTAAATAGATATAAGGCCCTTAAGCTTTAACTATTAAATAATCTAATAATTATTATAAATATCTTTAAACTAAAAGAAAGCTAGGCCTTAAATCTATAATTTTATAATTTTATTTATTTTATAAATATTAAGAGCTTTAAAGTCTAATAATAATTTTTTATTTTTTTATTATTTTTTTATATAATAGTAATAAATTTAATATATTAATAGATTAAATAAAATTTTATAATTATAATAGCCTTTAAAAACTTAGAATATTTACTTTTAATTTATTTTTTAATAATAAAGGCTATAATCTTAAATAAATAATTAATTTTATTAATTATTATTTTTTTAATTTCTAAGCTTTTAAATAGCTATAAACAGGGTTGTAAATTTGTTACTAATAGTTTCGTTAGTGGGTTGAAGAAAATGAAATGAATTTTTTAGTTACTAATTTTTTTGTTAGTAGTTTTGTTAATAAGCTGACGAAAACAAAACGAATTTTTTCGTTAATTCGTTAGTATTTTTTAAATAATAATGAATAATAAATAATAAAACGAATTCGTTACTAAATTTATTAATTTTAATTAGTATAAAATTATAAATCTTATTTTATTTATTTATTCTATTAGGTAATATATATATTTTTTTAGGTTATTATATTAGTTATTTTCTATATTATATAATAAAATTAAATACTATTATTTAATGCTATTATTTAGCTTAAAATAGTCACTTTTAATATAACTAAGTTATTTAGGCAATTTTAAATACAGTAAGATAAAAAACTTATATCTTTATTTACTAAGAAACTAGATATATAAAATATATATTTTTTAATAGTATAATAAAATATAGATTTTGCGCTATAAGATATACTAAAAATATATATAATAAATAAATACTATAACTAAGAAAAATTAAATTAAAGATTAGAGGACTACTTAAATTAGTTTAAAGCCTTAGAATCAAGTATTAAGCTTTTTAGCTTATATAATTTATAAATAATATATATTTTGATTATTTTATATACTATTTTTAGCGCGCTATAATATACACTTAATTACTACCCTATAGCTACTTTATATAGCCTAAAAATAGACTTTTAAAGTTTAAAGCTCTATTTAGCTTATTTTAAATATAGTAAAGCTAAAAGTTTAAAAATAGAATATTAGCTCTATTAAAAATAGCTTTATAGAGATTTTTAATATATTATATAAAATATATACTATTAAATAGTATATTATAAAAAAAAGCTATATATTATTTTCTTATAAGCTAGAATTTTTACTTTTAATTTAGGTATATTACTTAAATTATTTAAAGCCTTAAAGGCCCTTAAACTAAGTATTAGTATTTCTAGCTCATTCTTTAATAGAATAATATATATTTTAATATCTTTATATACTATTTTTTACGCGCTATTATATATAGTAATTTACTATCCTATAATAATTTTATATAGCTTAAAAAATAGACTTTTAAATTTTAAAGCTCTATTTAGCTTATTTTAAGGATAATAAAGGTAATAGTATATATCTTATTTATAAAATAAGCTATATAACTTAAAAATAGTATTTTTTTAAATTAATAAATTCGTTATTAATTTCGTTAATATATTCGTTATTTGTTAATGAAAACTAATTCGTTATTCGTTAATGAATAATGAAAAAAAATTCGTTTCGTTAGCTAGCTGAAGAAAATAAATAGAATTCGTTAATCGTTAATGAATAATGAGTAGTTTCGTTATTTGTTAACGAATAACGATTAACTACTAACGAATTTTATAACCCTGGCTATAAAATATTATAATTATATATAATTATATATTAAATAAAAATAATCTTATTATTAATTTCTCTCTTATTATTAAATAATTTCTTTATAATAATAATACTATTATTATAATAGAAGATTTATAAAATAATAAGTAATTTATTAAATAAGTTATATTTTTATAATAGTAATAATAGAAGAATCTTATAGCTAATAGCTATATTTAGACTTATAATAGCTTTAATTTTATTATTTATAGTATTTTTATAAGTAATTTTATTACTAGTAATATTAAAAAGGCTAGAATTATTACTAATAGTATTAAAATAATTAAAATTATTATTAATACTTTAAAAATTATCTCTAAAGCTATTAAATTAAGGAAAGTTATTCTTTAAATTATTAAAGAAGTTATTTATATAGAAAAAGCTAGCTTTTATTATAAACTTTATTATAATTAGAAAATTTAGTAATATATAATATATTATATATTAATTCTATATATATTATAGCTTTATATTATATTTTAATATAAAATACTAGGATCTATTAAAGCTTATTATAATAGGCTAGATTAAGTAGGAATACTATTTAATTAGTAAAAATATACTGCCCGGGTAGTAATACTCTTATTTTTAAGCTCTTTAAAATCCCTATGCTAGCTTTTTAATAATATTATTTCTTTAATTAGATTAGGCTTAAGTCTATTTCTAGATTTAGTAATAATATTATTAGATATAGAAAAAGTACTTTCTATAGTAGTAGATATAGTAGGAATAGCTAAATAATATCTTATTAAAATAGATAATATAAGAAATCTATTATTATTTATTTTCTAATATTATAAAGGATTTTCCTATAATTAAATAATTAGTATAAAAATATATATAAATAAATATATATAAATAAATATATATTTATAATATAACTTATATTCTCTTTTATAAGGCTTTTATTTTTATATAATAATAATTCTTTATCTTTATTATTATTATTAGTATTTAAATAAAATTCTTTATTAGAGTCTAATAAATATTCCTTAGGGCTATTATTATTAGTATTATAATTAAAATCCTTAGCTAATTTATTAAAGGATAAATTAATAGAATTATTAATTATTTCAAGGCTATTTATTTCCTCTTTTAATTTATAATTAAATTAGTATAAAATAATAATAATAATAATAATAATAATAATAATAATAATAATAATAATAATAATAATAATAATAATAATAATAATATAAAATAAACTTACTTATTATAATTAATTTTAATTAAAATAATAATACCCCTATTAATATTATTATAAAAAAATAATAGGCTATTTTCTTTAAAATAAATATTTTTAAATTAAGGATCTAAAAATAAGCTAAATAAAAAAGGCTTATAATTAATTAAATTAGAGGAATTTAATTTCCTAGGGAAATATTTCTCTAATTTAATTATATCTAATTTAATAGCTTTTATATATAAATTAAAATAGAAAGCCTATAATAAATTAATAAATTAATAAAAAAAATAATATAAATAAAATATTTACTAATTTAGAATCTTTTTCTATATTATTATAATAATTATATAAGCTCTCTAATTTATTATATATCTTATATATATATAATAAAATAATAGGAATTATAATATAGAGCTAGTCTTATAATTTAATAGAAGGCTTTAAGAAAATAAAAAATATATTTTTTTAATTCCTTTAAAGTCTTCTATTATATTTTTTTTTAAAAAATAACTATAATTAATTAATAATTATAATAATAAAATAAAATATAATATAATATAATAAATACCTTTTTATACTCTTTATTATTAGTATTTTTATAGTAATAATATAAAGCTTCTTTTAAATTAATAGAAATATTAAATATATAATATATTAAGTTCTATCTAGTTATATTATCTATAATAAATTAGTAAATTATAAAATAGAAATTAGATAATAAAATAATATAATTACCTAGAGGAATTTTTTCCTTATTATAATTAATAGTAATTTTTTTCTCTTTTTTAGCTTTTAATATACCTTTACTTAATAAATTATTAAGTTTTTATATATATTTAATTAAAGCTATAATTCTATATAATTAATTTATTAAATCTATTTTATTAGTATTAATAATTAAAATAAAATAATATAAATAACTTACTATTAAAATTAGAATTATTAAATTTTTTATTTTCTATATTATTATTATTATTATATAAATTAAAATTTATATAATTAGATAATAATAAATTAGAATTAATACTAGATATATAGTCCTTTAATATATTTTATACTATTAAATTAATAAAATATATTATATATCTAATATTATTTATAAATTCCTTTCTTATATTTTTATTATAAGCTTTTTTAAAGGAATCTATAAATATATTATTATTATAAGTATTATTTCTTATAATATTATAAAAATATTAGTAAATAATTATAATTATAATTATTTATTTTATAATTAAATAATTAATTATTTAATTATTTAATTTTAAAATAATAAAAATAAAAATAATTATTTATTTAAAAATATTATTTAAATTTAATAAATAAGAATATTACTTTAAAGCCTTATTAAATTATTAAAATATATATATTTCTATATAGCTTTCTATTAATTAGATAAATTCTAATAAATTAAATTAGTAATTAAAATAATATATAAAATATAAAATAAAATAGAAAAAATATCTATTAATTTATATATTAATTTAAAATTAGAATTAATATATATTAATATTATTCTTAAATAGAAAATCTAATTATTTAAAGTTTAAATATTAAAGATTATAGAAAAAGTACTATAAGTCTTTAAATTAGCTTTAATATATAAATTTAAATCTAATAAAGCCTTATTATAATTATCTTTTAATATATTTTTAATATTAATTTAATTAATTATAATATACTTACTAATATAAAAATAACTATTAGTAAATAATTATTAATATTATAAAATAAATAACTTACTTATTATAATAGATTAATAATTTATTAAATAAATTTAAAGATATAATATTAAAAGAGATTTATTTTCTATTAAAAAGAATAATATTTTATTTAATATCTTATCCTTATTAAAACCTAATATAGTATTCTTAGGCCTTTTATACTATAAATTTAAAATTAAATAAGATAATATTTATTAAAGGAATAATATTAGCTTCTATAATTAAATATTAGTATATATAAATTATATATATAAATAAAATAAATAAATAAAATATATTTCTTTTTCTTATTTTTTCTAATTATAAATTATAAGCTATTATAGAGTACTTAGATTAATAGTACTAAGCTAAGTTAAATAATTTAAATCCTCTAATTTAATTTATAACTTTAAAAGAGTCTTACTATTTATATAACCTAAGTTAGATACCTATATAACCTTAAATAAGATTTACTAATTAGATTCCTTTACTAAGGCTACTACTATTATATATATAGAATTTATAATATAAAGCCCTAGCTTATAATAATATATAAAAAAATATAAGATAGAAGGAATTCTACTACTTATAATACTTATAAATTAATTTCTATCTAAGGCCTAAAAGCTACTTATATAATTAAAATAGCTAATTAAAGTCTATATAAACTTATTTCTATTATTTTAGTATTATAGAGCTTTTAACCTTCTATAGCTATATTCTCTTTTATATTCTTAACCCTAATTTTTACTAGTATTTTTAAGATTTCTAGATCCTTTTATAAATAGCTATATAGATTATAAAAATTAAATCTCTACTTAGATTATTAAGTAGTATTTTTAAGTAGTAAGAGAATATTATATATAAGGTAGTAAGAGATAAAGCAATAAGAGAATTATATATAAGGCAATAAGAGAATTATATATAAGGCAGTAAGAGATAAGGTAATAAGAAAATTATATATAAGGTAATAAGAGAATTATATATATTAGTATAAAAAAGTAAATAGTAATAAATAAAGTATATAAGAAAGTAATAAGAGATAGTATACTATTACTAATTTATACTAATTCTATTACTACTAGGGATTTATATATAAAATATATACTATATTATAGAAAGTTCTATATTAACTTAAAATAGCTAGTGGTATATAATCAGGTTATGCGGGTATCTAACTTAGGTTATATGAATAGTAAGACTCCTTTAAAATTATATCTATTATTATTAGTAATAGAATAATAAATAAAATAAATAAAATATAACTAATATTATATATTTTATTTCTATTTCTCTTTCTTTATTAGAATTTATAGGTAATAAAGTCCTAGTAAATAAATTATTTTAAAATATATAGATTTTAAAAGCCTTATTTTCTTCTAATTTAAATTCCTCTTTATTATATATAGAATTACTAATAGTATTAGAATTAATACTATTATTTTCTTTAAATATAATAGAGGAATTATTAAAAGAATTAGATTCTATATTTATAGTAGAATCTTTAAATAAGGAAATAATATCTATAAAATCTTTATAGTTAGAATCTATAATAGGCAATAGAGTAATTTATTTTATTTTATTATAAATTAAAAGATAATTTAAAGAAGAAAAGGAAAACCTTAATTATTTATAATAAATTATAGCATTAAATTAATAATAAATTATACTATAAATCATACTATAAATTATATAATAATAAATTATTATATAATATAAGATTTTAGTACTTATCCCTTTATAATATATTATTTTTTAATTTTTCTAAGCATCTAGTAGTATTTTTATAAAATAAAAATTACTATAATAAACTAGATATTATATATTATATAATATAGTTATATAATATTATATAATACTATTAATTAGCTAGAAATAGTTACTTTTAATATAATTAAGTTATTTAGGTAATTTTAAATATAGTAAGATAAGAAACTTATATATTAATTTACTAAAAAACTAGATGGATAATATATACCTTTTTTAACTATATAATAATATATAGATTTTATGCTATAATATATACTAAAAATATATATAATAAAAAAATACTATAACTAAGAAAAATTAAATTAAAAATTAGAAAACTATTTAAATTAATTTAAAGCCTTAAAATCAAGTAATAGGTTTTCTAGCTTATATAATTAATATAAAAAATATATTTTAATAGTATTATATACTATTTTTTACGCGCTATAATATATACTATTTCACTACCCTATAGCTATTTTATATAGTATAAAAATAGACTTTTAAGTTTTAAAGCTCTATTTAGCTCATTTTAAACACAGTAAAGCTAAAAGTTTAAAAATAGAATATTAGCTCTATTAAAAATAGTTATATATAGATTTTTAGTATATTCTATAGAATATATACTATTAAATAGAGTATTATAAAAAAATATTATATATTATTTTTCTATAAGCTAGAATTCCTATTTTTATTATAAGACTACTACTTAGATTATTTTAAGGCCTTTAAACTAAATATTAGTATTTCTAGCTTATTATTTAATATAATAATAGATATTTTTAAATTTCTATATACTATTTTTAGCATACTATAATATATACTACTTTACTACCCTATAGCTATTTTATATAGTCTAAAAAATAGACTTTTAAGTTCTAAAGCTCTATTTAGCTCATTTTAAATATAATAAAGCTATTATTATTATTTTAATTATTAAATAAATAAGCTATATAATTTAAAATAGTATTTTTTTAAATTAATAAATTCATTACTAATTTCATTAATATATTCATTATTTATTAACGAAAACTAATTTATTATTCGTTAACAAATAACAAAAAAAAATTCATTTTATTAGCTAGCTGAAGAAAACAAATTAAATTCATTAATTATTAATGAATAACAAGTAGTTTCATTATTCGTTAACAAATAACGATTAACTACTAACGAATTTTACAACCCTGAAAGATAGTTATAAGAATATCCTATTATAGTTTATATTAATAGTAGAGTAATAGTTAATTATATTATATTCTAATTAGTAAATTACCTATAGTTATTAAATAATTAAAAGAATATTTTATATATACTTTTAAGTATTAAGAATTAAAAGTTTTTATATAATAATAGAATAGTTAACTATAAAACTAATTACTTTAAGTTTAGCTTTTATAGTCTTATTAATTTATATTAGTTTAATATTACTAATATTAAAGAATATAATTTTCTTTTAGATTATAATTAGCTTAGGATATATAATCTAATTATTAATTAGAAGAGAGACTATATAGAATAGTAAACCTATATTTAATTAAATAATAAAATAAAAAAAATAAAATAATAATTAAATTAGAATAAGCTACTAGATATTATAATATCTCTAGCTAAAATACTATAAGCTATTATATTAATTAATAGAATAATATAACTACCTATAATAGAAATACTATAGAAAAGAATTAAAAAAATACTAGAAAAATAAAAAAAGATTAAATTTAATAAAAATAAAAATATTATATTATAATACTATAAGAAAAGATAAAAGAGCCTATAGAAATAGGCTAGAAAAATATTAAATATAATTATTTAAGAATTATAATTTATTAATACTATATTAGAATAGGTAAGAAAAATAGAGCTAAAGAATAATAAAATAGCTAATATATCCTATAAATACTATAAGTTTAGAAAAATATTTAGAGAAGAACTTAAAATAGGATTACTCTTAAATATAGAATAGGATTATAAAATAGAATTAAGAGATAGAAAAAATCTAACTTTCTATAAGATTTATAATTTTAATTAAAATAAATTAAAAATACTAAGAGAATAGCTAGATAACTAATTATAAAAAGAATATATTAGACTATTAAAATCCTTAGTAAGATATTCTATAATATTTATATTAAAAAAAAATAGTAAATTATAATTTATAATTAATTATTATAAGCTTAATAAAATTATAAAGAAAGATATTATATTCTTACTATTTATTTTAGAAATTAGAGACTAGTTATTTAAAGTAAAATAATTTATAATACTTAATTTTAAGAGAGTCTATAATCTTATTTATATTAAATTAAAAGATAAATAGAAAATAATATTTAAAATATATTATAGATTATTTAAATATTTAGTAATATCTTTTAGATTAATTAATATATTTATAATATTTTAAAAAATAATTAATTATATATTAAAGGAATTCCTTAATATATTTATAATTATTTACTTTAATAATATTTTTATTTTTTTAGAAATTCTTAAAGAATATAAAAAGTATATTACTCTTATATTAGAAATATTAAAAAAGATAAATCTATTAATAAAATTAAAGAAATATTAATTTTACTAATAAAAAGTTATATTTCTAGAATATATTATTATATCTAGAGAAATATATATAGACCTAGAAAAACTTAAAGCTATTAGTAATTAGTAATTACTAAAAAATATAAAAGAAATCTAGAATTTTTTAGGATTAGTAAACTATTATAGATAATTTATATAAAACTTTATAAAAATTATTATATCTCTTATAGAACTTATAAAAAAGAAAAAGAAATTCTTATAAATATCTAATAAATAATAGATATTTAATATATTAAAGAAAACTTTAATTAATAATCTAATACTTATTATATTTAATTTTAAAAAACTAATTATAATTAAAATTAATATATTAGATTATATTATAAAAAGAATATTAAATTAATTAGATAAAAAAAGAAAATTATAATTAATTATCTATTTTTTAAAAAAATTATATAAATTAGAATTATAATATTTTATTTATAATAAGAAATTTAAAGTAATTTATATAATATTTAATAAGAAATATTAGAGAAACTATTATTAAAGAAATAAATTTTCTATAATAATTTTTATAGATTATAGAAATATTATATATTTTACTATAATATAAAAACTTTTAAAATAATAAATTAAATACTATAAATATTTTTTAGAATTTAATCTAATTATTAAATATTATAAGGGAAAAGAAAATAATAGAGCTAATATATTTAGCTAAAGATTAGATTATTTCTAAGAAATCTAAAATATATAAATATAAATATTATAATATAATAAAAAAGAAAATTTAATATTAAAAATATTAAATATTATATTTAAAATTAAAGAAAATAATCTAATTATTAATAAAATTAAGAAATATATTAAAGATTAGATTAAAGAATAATTTCTAAATAGTATTTTAATAGAATAAGAATATCTTATATTTAATAATTTTATTTAAGTACTAGAGGAACTATAGAAGAAAGTAATTAAAATAATTTATAAATATCTAATTTATAAATATTAAGGGATTAGGAAAACTATTTAATAAGTTTAATAATACTATAAGCTTAATAGTATTAAGAAAATAGTTTAAAAGATTATTTTAGAATATATTATATATAAATAAGTAAAAGTAAGATATTATTTTTCTTATAGAAAGTTATAATTCCTATAGATTCTAATATAGCTCTAGGAATTAATTTTATTTAATTATATTATTAAGCTTTTATTTTTAAAAAAAATTAATAATAAAAAATATTTAGAATAGTATTTTTATTATAATTAATTAACTAATAAAAATAAATTACTTTATTCTAATAAAAAAAAGTAATATAGCTAAAGATTTAGCCTATTAATTTTAAAGATATATTTATATTAACTATAGATTATTAAATAAAATTATCTTAGATAGAAAAATAATATTTATTTTAAAATTTTAGTAATTACTTATAGCTAGATTTAAATTAAATTATAAAATTAATATTACTTATTATCTATAAATAGATAGATAAATAAAAAGAATTAATTAAATTATTAAAATATATTTTTATTATTATATTAATTTTAAATAAAATAACTAGATTAAATATCTACTAATAGTATAAATCTTATATAATAGTATACTAATAGAATTAATAGGGAAATTATTATTCTATATAAACTATAGATTTAAATTAGAAGTATTTTAACTATTACTATAAGATAAAAATATAGAAAAAGCTATTATTATAATAGATTAATTAAAGAAATTATATAAAGAATTAAAAGTATAATTTAAATTTATATAATAAAGAATAATTAAATATATAGATTAAAAAAGAATTAAAGAATTAATTTTTTAAAAGGGAGATATAGTCTACTTACTCTAATATATTTAGAATAAAAAATAAATAAATATTAAAATAAATAGGCTAAATAATAAGTTTAATTTTAAGAAATTTAAACTATATAAAGTTTTAAAGTAAATTAGAAAAGTTAATAAGTCTTATTATTTATATAGCCTAAGTTAAATACCTATATAACTAAAATAAAATTAACTAATCAAAGCCCCCTACTAAATTTAGTCATTAAGCCTATATATATAGCCTATAGTAAAGATACTTAAGGTATAACTATATATATAAGCTCCTAGAGACCCCTAGCCCTATAGCTTAGGGATCCCTAACCCTAGCTTATAGGGCCTTTAGCCTATAAAATAGGGACTCTAGCTCTATATACTAGGGTAATTAATCTAAGAAATAGGGGTTTTTATAGGGGCCTTATAGGGGGTTAGTAAGGGTTATATAGGGATCTTATAGTAAAAAGAGATATTTTTTATACTAACTATAATACTATTATAATCTTTTAGATAGAGTATATACTATAGATTTAGCTACTTAGAGTTTACCTAAAATAGTTTAGCTATATATAATTAGATTATATAAATATCTAATTTAGGTTATATAAATAGTAAGACTTAAGTTAATTATAAACTTAACCTTTTAGTCTAAAAAGAATAGTAAGAATAAAATATATATCTAATTTTTTATATCTTATTACTTAAAAAAGTAATAGTAAATTAAGAAATAAATAAAATTATTTATAATAAAATTATAATTAAAGATAAAGAATTTAAATATAAAGTAAAATAAATACTTTAAATTAAATTTAATAAAAAAATATAAATATTTAAATACTTTATAAAGTAGAAAAACTATAATAATACTAAAAATATATAGAAATCTATTAAAAACCTTAAATACTTAAAGAATCTCCTAGTAAAATTCTATTAGAAGCTAGAAATAATAAAAAAGGATTAAATAAGAAATTAAAACTAAATAAATCTATCCCTTAGAATTTATAAATTATAGATAGAACTTCTAACTCTTAATATTCTATTTCCTTAAATTTATTTAAGGAATTAAAATCTTTCTTAATTATTTCTTTATTCTTAGAATAAAGCTATTACTTCTAATAATATAATTACTTAAGATAATCTAAGGCCTTATCTATCTTAGTCTAAGCTTTATATAAAGCTTTATAATACTATAATAATAGCTATTCTATAAACTCTTTAATAGAATTAAAATAATATAACTTAGAAATAATTTAAAATATTAAAAATAATTAAAATAATAATCTTAGGCCTAATAGTAAGATCTATAGAAATTTAAGGTAATCTCTTAATTATTATAAGAATATCTAGCTCTAATATAAGTATTATATTTTAAGAAATAATCCTCTACTATTTTATAATAGAGATTATAAAAAAAATAATAAAAATAAGATATAATATTAAATCCCTTAATATTAATAAAATTAATTAAATAGTAATAGTATAAAAAAAAAGGGAAAGAATATATATATAATATAGCTAAATAAATAGAAAGAAGAGAAAGTTATATTTATAAAATAAAAAGGAAGGACTAGATAATAAGAGTTTTAAAAATAAGACTAATAGAGAGGGAGTATTATATTATAATCTAATAATAATTAGTAAAAGAAAATATTATAGAAGAATATATTTCTATCTTAATTAATAAGAAGAAAGTACTTATTAGTATTTAATAATTATTTAAGTAATTATTTACTTATAAATAGTAATTATAGGAATAATTACTATAGAAGGAATAATTACTATAGGAATAATTAAATATATAAGAATTTATTTAGAATATTTATTTAAATAGTTTAAATAGCTAGTTATTAATATAGTATTATATTTTAATATAAATTAGAATTTAAATATTTATTAAATAATTAAAGAGCCTTATTAGTAATTATTTACTACTATCTAAGAAATTAATCTAATCTATTTACTAATATAAATCTATAAATCTTAGATTTATCCCTTAGGAATTACTTATTCTTACTAACTATAGGAACCTAGTTTATTATATAAATATAATAGAAAAATTATTAAAAGAATTAGATTCTATATTTATAGTAGAATCTTTAAGTAAAGAAATAATATCTATAAAATCTTTATAATTAGAATCTATAATAGATAATAGAATAATTTATTTTATTTTATTATAGGTTAAAAGATAATTTAAAGAAGAAAGGAAAATTTTAATTATAATAAATTATAATATTAAATTAATAATAAATTATATTATAAATTATATAATAATAAATTATATTATAAATTATATAATAATAAATTATTATATAATATAAGATTTTAATATTTATTTTTTTATAATATATTATTTTTTAATTTTTCTAGATATCTAATAGTATTTTTATAAAATAGAAATTACTATAATAAATTAAATATTATATAATATATAATATAATTATATAATATTATATAATACTATTAATTTAGCTAGAAATAATTACTTTTAATATAATTAAATTATTTAAATAATTTTAAATATAATAAGATAAAAAGCTTATATATTAATTTATTAAAAAACTAAATAAATAAAATATATTATTTTTAAATATATAATAGAATATAAGTTCTATATTATAAAATATATTAAAAATATATATAATAAAAAAATATTATAATTAGGAAAAATTAAATTAAAGATTAAAAAATTATTTAAATTAGTTTAAAGCCTTAAAATTAAATATTAAGATTTTTAGCTTATATAAGCTATAAATAATATATATTTTAATAGTATTATATATTATATTTAATATATTATAATATATACTAGCTTATTACTCTATAGCTATTTTATATAGCTTAAAAATAGATCTTTAAGTTTTAAAGCTCTATTTAGTGGATTTTAATTATAATAAGATAAAATACTTATATATTAATTTATTATATAATTAGATAAGTAATATATAGACTTTTTTATATTATAATAGAATATAAATCTACTGCTATATTATATAGTAATTATATTTATAATATAAAAATACTATAATTAAAAAAAGTTACTTTTAAAATTAGAGAACTATTTAAATTATTTTAAAGCCTTAAAATTGAATACTAGGCTTTTTAATTTATTCTATATATATATAATATATATTTTAATAGTATTATATACTATATTTAATATATTATAATATAAGCTATATTACTATTCTATAGCTATTTTATATAGCTTAAAAATAAATTTATAAGACTTATAGCTTCTATTTTAAAAATAATAAAGCTATTATTATTTTAATTATTATATAAATAAGCTATATAAATTAAAATAGTATTTTTTTTAAATTAATAAATTTATTACTAATTTTATTAATATATTTATTATTTATTAATAAAAACTAATTTATTATTTATTAATAAATAATAAAAAAATTTTATTTTATTAGCTAGCTAAAGAAAATAAATAAAATTTATTATCTATTAATAAATAATAAGTAGTTTTATTATTTATTAATGAATAATAATTAACTACTAATAAATTTTATAACCCTATTATTAATAGTACTAGCTATTATCATTTTAAAATTAATAAATAATTTAGCTATAATAGCTTTAATTTTAATAATAGTAGCTAGTCTTTAAGTTACTAAAGTTATTAATTTATATAAGCCTAGTATTATAATATAAAGGGTATACTAATAATTATTATAATACTTTAAGAATAAAAATAAGGCTTAGAAAGATAATAATTATTAATAGTAGCCTAGAAATATATAGATTAATAAAATTAAGCTTAAATTTAAAGATAAAATAGATAGAGTATAGGAAAAAGTATAACTAGAAGCTATAGCTCTAGCTAAAGATAGGGCTATAATTATAGCTATAGATAAGATTATTAATAAAATTAAAGATAGGACTATTAAATAATATAGAAAATATTAAAAACTAATTATATTTATATTATTTATAGCTTTAAATTTAATTTTAAGGCTATTTTTAAATTTAACTTTAATCTAGAGCTCTATAGTATAGTATTTTTATAGAAAAAAAATTATAAATCCCTTTTATATAGTTAAATTAATATATAGTAGCTAGAATTAGTATTCTACTGTACTAAGCTATAGTATTTGATTTTCTTAGTTACTAGTTAGCTAGGTAAGGCTATTTAATAGGCCATCCCTAAATAAATTATAACTAATATTATATATTTTATTTCTATTTTTCTTTTTTTATTAGAATTTATAGATAATAAAGTCCTAATAGATAAATTATTTTAAAATATATAGATTTTAAAAGCCTTATTTTCTTTTAATTTAAATTCCTCTTTATTATATATAGAATTACTAATAGTATTAGAATTAATACTATTTTTTTCTTTAAATATAATAAAGGAATTATTAAAAGAATTAGATTTTATATTTATAGTAGAATCTTTAAATAAGGAAACAATATCTATAGAGTCTTACTATTTATATAACTTAAGTTAGATATTTATATAATCTAATTATATACTACTAGCTATTTTAGATTAATATAGAACTTTCTATAGTATAATATATATTTTATATATTAAAATATATAATTAATTAACTTATCTTCCCTTAGAATAGAATAGGTAGAGACCTTTTATTTATTCTAATTATTAGAAATACTCTAGTCTTCTAATATATAGATACTTTATAATTACTATTTCTTTTTAATATTTCTATTTAAAAAATATAAAATTATCTATATCTTATATTAGCTATTAGCTTTAAGCTCTTATTAATAAAAGTATTTAGAAAATATTACTATTAATAAGCTTTTAAATTCTATTAGCTAAGGTATTTAGAGAATATTATTATTAATAAGCTTTTAGATTCCTATTAATTAAAGTATTTAAAGAATATTACTATTAATAAGCTTTTAAATTTCTATTAAATAAAATATTTAAAGAATATTACTATTAATAAATTTCTAAGTTTCTATTAATAAAAATAATTATAAAATTATTAAAATATATAATTAATTATCTTATTATTATATTAATATAAGATAGATAGGACTCCCCTACTTATATCTAATAGCTAGACTAATCCCTATATATCTATATATAAATACTTCCTATATTAATACTCTTATTTTTAATACTCCTACTTAATAATATAGGAAATTATTTCTATTAGTCTAGGACTTTTAATAGAATATAAATATAATTTCTAGAATATACTCTTACTTATTTTAATATTATTAATATTATTAGAAATTTAATTAACTCTCTAAAAATATAATTCTAATAGCTTTTAATTTTCTTTATTAGTAATTTCTATATCTATAAGTTTTTTTAATTTTAAAACTTTATAGAATTTAAAGAATTAATTTTTTTTAAATAGTTTAATTAGTATATTAGCTATTATTTTATTTATAGAAATATATTCTAATTTAATTTTTCTATTCTTTACTTTTTTATAAATAAAATAATATTAAGTCTTTATATATTTTATTTTTTTATAATTTATTAAATTCTTTATTAAAGTAATTATATTTTAATTATTATAATAGATAACTATTATATTTATTATAGATTCTATTATATTACTATTTCTCTAAAGATTAATATATAATTCTATAAAGAGTCTTTATAATTAGATTATTTTTTTAATTATATTTATTTAAGCTATATATTTAGCTTTATAATTTAATAGAATAGTTATTATTTACTTTTTTAATAACTAGCTAATCTTTTTACTATTAATATTAAATATATATTTAAAAGTTAATTTATAAATATTTAGATAAGTATTACTACCTAGGCAATATATTTTTACTAACTAGGTAATATTTCCACTTAGTCTAGCCTATTATAATAAGCTTTAGTAAATTCTAGTATTTTATATTAAAATATAATATAAAGCTATAATATATATAGAATTAATATATAATATATTATATATTATTAAATTTTCTAATTATAATAAAATTTATAATAGAAGCTAGCTTTTTCTATATAAATAACTTTCTTAATAATTTAAAGAATAACTTTCTTTAATCTAATAGTCTTAGAGATAATTCTTAAAGTATTAATAATAATTTTAACTTTCCTAATACTATTAGTAATAATTCTAGCTTTTTTAATACTACTAATAATAAAATTACTTATAAAAATACTATAGATAATAAAATTAAAGCTATTATAAGTCTAAATATAGCTACTAGCTATAAGATTCCTTTACTATTACTATTATAAGAGTATAACTTATTTAATAAATTATTTATTATTTTATAAATCTTCTATTATAATAATAGTATTACTATTATAAAGAAATTATCTAATAATAAAAGAGAAATTAATAGTAAGATTATTTCTATTTAATATATAATTATATATAATTATAATATCTTATAATTATTTAAAAGTTTAGAAATTAAAAAAATAGTAATTAATAAAATTAACTATTTATTTAAAATTATAGCCTCTATTACTAAGAAATTAAACTAAAAGTAAATATTTTAAGTTTTTAAAGGCTATTATAATTATAAAGCTTTATTTAATCTATTAATATATTAAATCTATTATTACTATATAAAAAAATAGTAAGAAATTAAGAGATTACTATTAAACTTTAAGGCCCTTAGTATCTATAAAATAGATAAGATTATAAAATTATAGATTTAAAGTCTAGTTTTCTTTTAGTTTAAAGATATTTATAATAATTATTAGATTATTTAATAATTAAAGCTTAAGGGCTTTATATCTATTTAATAGTAGATAAACTTTCTTTAATAATAAGATTTTTATTATTTTATTTATTATAATAAGAATTATAAAATTAAAATAATCTTTTAAACTTATTCTTAATATAAAGCTATATAAAAAAGATTTTTTAAAATTCTTAGCTTTAATAATATATATAAGATTAATAGATTTAAAATATATCTATTTTAAATTATTAATATTATAAATTAAAAGTTAATTATAAACTTTATCTTTAATTTAATTAATATTAAGAAATAAGAAAATTATAATTAATTATATAATAATCTTAATACTTTCTAATAGTAGCTTAAGATTTCTATATCTAATATTATTATTATAAATAAAAAAATAATATTAAAAAATATCTTAGAATATATTTTTCTAAATATATAATAATAATTATATTTTTTCTATATTAATATAAATATCTTTATTAAAATTATCTTATTATAAAAGAAAAAAAATAAAGCTATTAATAAGCTTATTAATAAGCTTATTAATAAGCTTATTAAGGCCTTATAGCTATAATTATTACTATTTAAAAATAGTAAAATTAACCTTAAATAAGTCTAATATATAATTATATTTATTAAAGAAAAGAATAACTTTAAGAAAGCTTAGAATATACTTATAGCTAGCTTTAATAAATAATAAAATATAATTATTAATTATTTTCTTAAAGAATACTTTCTTTTTACTAATTAATTCCTTTAATATTATATTAAATACTATAGAAATTATAATTAAAGAATAAATAATTCTATAAAGATTATATATAAGAATATTAAGAGCTACTTTCTTACTAATATTAATAATTTTCTCTATTTTTATAAAGCCTTTATATAAATATTAGAAAAAAAAGAAATAAAACTATCTTTAAATAGTAATAAAATAAATTATAAAGTTATAATATTACTTTATTAATTATATTTAATTAAAATTACTATCTATTAAAATTTCCTATATTATAATTAAGCTTTTTTACTATTAGTAACTTATAGTTATAGTAATAGCTAAGAAAAATAGAAACCTACTATTCTACTTATTTAAATTATATTCTTTTATATAATAATTTATTCTATTCTATACTTATAAAATAAAATAGTAATTAAAAACTAATTTATTCTTAATAAAGAAACTTATCTATTTAAAATAATAGCTTAATAAGCCTCTAATAATTTTCCTTATTATTTTTTATATAAAAGCTATTAATTTAATATCTTAGAATTTTAATAAGCTATTATTAAAGATTTATAATTTTAATATTATTATAAATCTATAAAAAAAGCTATAGCTTTCTTAAAATATTAAAGCTTTTATTAATCTATTTCTATAGTTAATATTAAAATTTAATTTAAATATATAGCTAAATATAATAATAGCTTTAATATAATCCCTTCTTTTCTTATTAACTTTAATTTAATAGAATAGTAAGAGATTAAATATAAATATTAGATATATTTATACTATTATAAAAATTAAAGCTAGAAATTAATAAGCTTTATAACTTTTATAGCTATTTATAAAAAAATTATAAATAGTAAGGAATTCTAAGGAATAAAAATCTTATAGAAAATAAAATAGTAGCTATAGTAATAATAGTAGCTTAATAGCTACTTAATCTAATAGTAATACTATTATTAAGATTATTCTAGCTATATAGCTTAAGGAATAAAAACTTATAATAGCTTTATTTTCCTAAGCTTTATTTTTCTAAATATCTTATAATTATATTATTTAACTTATATATACTATTCTTAATTACTATAATTTTATATTATATTTTAATAGGCTAGCCTAGGAGATAGAAACCTAGTCTAAATTAGGCTTAGTATAGTAGGAATACTATCCAATTAGTAAAAATATATTGCCTAGGTAGTAATACTTATTTAGATTATTAATTTAATTAGAATTATTATATTCTTAAAGTAATTATAAATTATTATAAAATATAAGATAGAAGTTTTTTATTTTTTATAAATATTTTAAAATTTATTTTATAGCCTATTTATATATTTTATTAAGATTATTAAAATATTAACTAATAATTAATATAATATAAGCTAGATTTAGATATATTCTAAATATTAGATATATTAATAAGAGTATTACTGCCTAGGCAGTATATTTATACTAAATAAATAGTATTCCCACTTAGTCTAACCTATTATAATAAGCTTTAATAAATTCTAATATTTTATATTAAAATATAATATAAGACTATAGTATATATAGAATTAATATATAATATATTATATATTATTATTAAATATAAGTATTAGATATATTAATACTACTATAGAAGTTAAGGCTAGAAGTTAATAAGCTTTATAACTTTTATAGCTATTTATAAAGAGATTATAAATAATAGGGAATTCTAAAGGATAAGGATCTTATAGAAGATAAAATAGTAGCTATAGTAGTAATAGTAGCCTTATAGCTACTTAATCTAATAGTAGTACTATTATTAAGATTATTCTAGCTATATAGCCTAAGGAATAAAAACTTATAATAGCTTTATTTTTCTATATATTTTATAATTATACTATTTAATTTATATATACTATTTCTAATTACTATAACTTTATATTATATTTTAATAGACTAGCCTAGAAGATAGAAATCTAGCCTAAATTAGACTTAGTATTATAGGAATACTATCTAGTTAGTAAAAATATACTATATAAATAGTAATACTTATTAATAATTCTATTATTAATTAATATTTTTTTCTTATATTAAATTAGCTTAAATATTTATTTTTAATTTTTTATAATTTCTTTTCTATTATTAGAGTTAATATAAGTATATAATTTATTATATTAAACTATTAGAAAATCTTTTAAATATATTTTTATTAATTAAGAATTATTATATAGACTAATTTATTATAATAAATTCTAATATTTAAATAGTAGTAATATAATCTAAGATTAATTATAGAAAATTAATAATATAATAAATTTTTAAGTTTTATAATTTTATTCTTATTCTTATTAATAAAAAATAAATTATCTATATAGATTACAATAAAAATATTTTTCTATATATAAAGGCTACTATTAGAGAATATAATATAAAAGCTAAGTATTAAAAGAAATTTAATAAATATTTTATATTATATTTTTAATATTTATTTAAGATTATAAAGAGCTTTTTTTAATTTATATATTTTTTTTATATTATTATTAAAGTTAATTAATTATTTAATATAAATATTTTCTTTAATTTTATTATATAAGAAAATAATTTTAATATTTATTTATTTTATTTTAAAATTTAAAGCTATTATTATTATAAATAATATTTTATATATTATTAGCTTTACTATTAAAGTAAAAGTCTTTATATAATTAATACCTATAATTTATTTAAAATCTCTAATTATTTATTATATTTTATATTTAATAATTTAATTATCTAGCTTTCTTTTAAATTTATATATTTATTTTTTTTATAAAATATTTATTTTAAGATCTAACTTAATTAACTCTTAGATTTAATTTTCTTATAGTATTTATATTTCTTTTATTATTCCCTTATACTATTTATTTTAAAAAAAACTATATTTAACTTTATAATAAATTTATAATTTAATATAATTAATATATAATTTAAAAGAAGCTATAAAAGTAAATATATTTAATAGAAAATAATAGTTATAAAATAGATATTATAATTTAAGATATTTTAAGATTTTATTTTAAAATTTTAATTATTTAAAATTAAATATTAGAGATTATAAAATTAAAATTTTAATAATAGATTAAATTAAATTAATTTTTTAATATTATTTTTCTTTTAGTAATTACTTTTTAATTTATATTCTAATATTATATATATTTATAATAGTCTATTAGATAATAATTTTAAATTTAAAGTATATATTTAAAAAAAATAATTACTCTCCCTTTTAATATTAATAGCTAATATTTAATATTTTCTATAAATCTAAGAAAAATATATTTTATTTCTTTATTATCTAGCTTCTTCTATTAGACTTATAGAATAAGATATTAAGCTATTATATCTATTATTTTAATATTTAAAATATTTAATTATTAATTAAAAATATATTTAAATAATATTTTATTTAATATTTTATAAAAGCTTTAATTTTATAAATAATTAATAATTTTAAAAAATTTAAATTAATATTATTTTAAGATATTTTCTTCTATTATTATTAATAATAGTTTATTTTATATATTAATATTAAAATTTTTTATAATTCTATTTAATTAATATTATTTAATTAATAATATTTTAAATATTATATTTTATTAAATAATTTATTAATTAAACTTTTAATTATTAAATTCTCTTATTCTATTTATATATATTATATAATAGTAATATTTTTATAATTTTCTAACTTTTAGAAATTATATAAAATATTTTATAAACTTTTATATTTTTTATTTATTTTAAATAGCTTTATTCCTATTAAACCTACTATAGCTATTAATTAATATAATCTAATATTTCTTTTTATTATAGCTAGTAATATAAAATAGCTTATAGATATTTATATAAATTATATTTTCTATATATTTAATATATTATAATTAATTATAATATAGCCTTTTCTTTATTTTCTTTTAAAAGTAAGGCTTATAGAAATAATATTTCTATATTATATTTATTCTATTTATTATATTCTTTAAGTAAATAAAATTATTACTATTTAAATAGCCTATATAATTATATTATAATTATATTTAAAAATTAATTAAATATAAGATTAATATTTAAATAAAAAGTAAATTTATTTAAAAAATAAATAGACTTTTAAAATATTTTATTAAAAATTTAACTTTATTTTTTCTAATAATTTAGCTATTTTAAAATATTTCTATTTTCCTTTTAAAATTAAAAAATTAAATTATTAAAATTAAATTTAATTTTAAATTTAATATAAAAAGAATATTTATAAAGATTATTATAATAGAAATATTCTTATTTATATATTTTTAAATTATTATATTAATATTTTTAATATTAATCTTAGAATTTCTATTTTACTAAATATACTATTATATAGCTAAAATAATTCTATTTTAAATTTTTTTTAATAATATATAATATACTATTTATAATTAGAATTAAAAATCTAAATAGTATTAAAATTATAATAATATATTCTAAAAATTAGTAAAAAGTATAGCCTTTATATTATTTAATATTAATATAAGGAATAAAAAATTCTTTTTATTTTTTTATTTTATATTTATATTTAGCTATTAGCTCCTTTAATTTCTATATTTATTTTATTACTTTTTCTTTTTAAAATATAAATTCTAATATTTATCTTTTATATAGTATAATTTATTATAATATATATATTTTAATATTCTTATTATTATTAAATTTTTATTTTTAATTAATATTTTTTTTTATATTATTAGAGCCTATATATTAATTATATTACTCTTTTATTGAATTTCTTTTACTTTTATATTTTATATTATATTATTTAATATTAGAAATACTTTAATATTATAATTTATTTAAAAGTTTATATATTAAATAAAATATTATTTATTTAATCTATTAATAAATTTTAGAATAAAATAGTTATTTAAAAGCTTATATTTATTTCTTACTTAGAGAAATTTCTTTTAAATAGTTTTAATTTTCTATATAAATTTTTATATAGATTTAAATAATATAAAAGTATAATCTTTCTATTTCTTATATATAATTTATAAGATATTTAAATTAAACTCCTAAAACTCTTCTTTAATCTATTAAAAGATTCTCTAGACTATTTTTTTAATTATTATTTTACTTAATAAAATTAATAATATTATTTTAAAAATATTAATATATTATTATTATTTACTTCTTTAAGCTTTTAGCTAGCTTTTTAATATTTTATTTTTAATATTATAAGTATTTAATTAGGGTTATAAACTTATTACTAATAGTTTTATTAGTAGGTTAAAGAAAATAAAATAAATTTTTTAATTACTAATTTCTTTATTAGTAGTTTTATTAATAAGCTAATAAAAATAAAATAAATTTCTTTATTAATTTATTAGTTATTTTTAAATAATAATAAATAATAAATAATAAAATAAATTTATTATTAATTTATTAATTTTATTTAATATAAAATTATAAATTTTATTTTATTTATTTATTTTATAAGGAAATATATATATATTTTTATAGAAATATATTAATTATATTATATATTATATTATATACTAACTCCCTATCCTATAGTAATTTTATATAGCTTAAAAAATAAACTTTTAATTTTAAAAGCTCTATTTAGCTAATTTAAATATAATAAAATAAAAAACTTATTTATTAATTTACTAAAAAACTATATATATAATATATATATTTTTAAATTATAAAATAATCTATAGATTTTATACTATAATATATACTAAAAATATATATAGTAAAAAAATACTATAACTAGGAAAAATTAAATTAAAAATTAGAGGATTACTTAAATTAATTTAAAGCCTTAAAATTAAATATTAAGTTTTTTAGCTTATATAAGCTATAAATAAATTATATTTTAATAGTATTATATACTTTTTTTAGTATACTATAAGATATACTAGTATACTACCCTATAGCTATTTTATTTAGCTTAAAAATAGACCTTTAAGTTTTAAAGCTCTATTTAGCAGATTTTAAATACAGTAAGATAGAATACTTATATATAAATTTACTATATAACTAGATAAGCAATATATAGAGTTTTTTATATTATAATAGAATATAAATTTACTGCTATCTTATATAGTAATTATATTTATAATATAAAAATCCTATTACTAAGAAAAATTACTTTTAAAATTAGAGGACTACTTAAATTATTTTAAAGCCTTTAAATTAAATATTAGTTTTTCTAGTTTATTTTATATATAAATAATATATATTTTAATAGTAATATATACTATTTTTAGTATATAATAATATAAGCTATAATACTACCCTAGAGCTATTTTATATAGCCTATAAATAAGCTTCTAAGATTTATAGCCTATATTAAGCTTATTTTTAAAATTATAAAGCTACTATTATTTTATTTAAATAAATAAATAAGCTATATAATTTAAAATAGTATTTTTTTTAAATTAATAAATTTATTACTAAATTTATTAATATATTTATTATTTATTAATAAAAACTAATTTATTATTTATTAATAAATAATAAATTAGTTTTTATTAATAAATAATAAATATATTAATGAAATTAGTAATAAATTCATTAATTTAAAAAAAAAACACTATTTTAAATTATATAGCTTATTTATATAATAATTAAAATAATAGTAGCTTTATTACCTTTAAAATAAGCTAAATAGAAGCTATAACCTTTAAAAGCTTATTTATAGGCTATATAAAATAGCTATAGGGTAGTATTATACCTTATATTATAGTGCGCTAAAAATAGTATATAGTAATATAAAAATATATATTATTTTATTATATAATAAGCTAGGAATACTAATATCTAATTTAAGTGCCTTAAAATAATCTAAGTAGTAGTCTTATAATAAAAATAAGAATTCTAGCTTATAAAAAATAATATATAGCTTTTTTTTATAATATACTATTTAATAATATATATTCTATAGAATATACTAAAAATCTATATATAACTATTTTTAATAGAGCTAATATTCTATTTTTAAGTCTTTAGCTTTACTATATTTAAAATGAGCTAAATAGAGCTTTAAAACTTAAAGATCTATTTTTAAGCTATATAAAATGGCTATAGGGTAGTAAGCTAGTATATCTTATAGCGCGCTAAATATAGTATATAATACTATTAAAATATATTTTATTTATAGCTTATATAAGCTAAAAAACTTAATATTTAATTTTAAGGCTTTAAACTAATTTAAGTAGTCTTTTAATCTTTAATTTAATTTTTCCTAGTTATAGTATTTTTTTATTATATATATTTTTAGTATATATTATAGCGCAAAATCTATAAATTATTATATAATTTAAAAATATATATATTATATATATAATCTTTTAGTAAATTAATAAATAAGTTTCTTATCTTACTATATTTAAATTAGCTAAATAGAGCTTTTAAGATTAAAAGTCTATTTTTTAAGCTATATAAAATTACTATAGGATAGGGAGTTAATATATAATATAATATATAATATAATTAATATATTTCTATAAAAATATATATATATTTCCTTATAGAATAAATAAATAAAATAAGATTTATAATTTTATACTAATTAAAATTAATAAATTAGTAATAAATTTATTTTATTATTTATTATTTATTATTATTTAAAAATAATTAATAAATTAATAAAGAAATTTATTTTATTTTTATAAACTACTAATAAAGAAATTAGTAACTAAAAAATTTATTTTATTTTCTTTAACCTACTAATGAAACTATTAGTAATAAATTTATAATCCTACTAATAAGAAATAAAAAACTTTTAAAATATAAAGAGAAATTATAATAATTTTAGAACTATAGTAATTTTAATTAGGCTAGTAATCTAAATATATATAAATCTATTTTAGGCTATATATTTAATATTAGAAATAGAAAAATTAGCTAATTATTAAAAAGATAAATTATTATAATACTATTAAATTATAGAGCTAAATATATAATTTAAATAAATATAATTAAAGAAATAATTTAGCTATAAAAGCTTTTTATAGAATTATATAATAGTTTTTAAAGAAAAGATATAATATTAGTTAATATAATAGCTCTAAATATAATAGTAATATTTTATAATAATTAGAATATTATTATATTTATAAAGAATCTAATAAATTATAAAAGTTCTAAATATATTAAATATAATATTACTTTATCTATAAAAAAATAGAAGGAAGAGAGATTTAATTAGAGTATATCCCTATAGATAAGATAGTTATAAATAGATTAATAAAACTATTAGATAGAGAATATTTCCTAAAGTTCTAAGCCCTAGGCCTTAAGAAACTAATAGATATAGATAGGGTTATAAAATTTATTAGTAGTTAATTATTATTTATTAATAAATTCTATTAGTTTTCTTTAACTAGCTAATAAAATAAATTAATTTCTTTATTAATAAATAGTAAAAAAACTAATAAAATTAGTAATAAATTTATTAATTAAAAAGGGCCCTATTTCTATTTAGGAAGGTCTATAAGAAAAATAGCTAAAATAGCCCTTTTTCAAGCTATCTTTAGAAATTTAGATTAGTAATTTCCCTAAATAGGAATAGGGCTCTTTTTAATTAATACATTTATTACTAAATTTATTAATATTTTTATTATTTATTAATAAAGAACTAATTTATTTTATTAATTAATTAAAGAAAACTAATAGAGTTTATTAATTATTAATAAATAATTAGTTTTATTATTTATTAATAAATAATTAGTTTTATTATTTATTAATAAATAATAATTAACTACTAATAAATTTTATAACCCTAATTATCTAGAATTAATAATATAATATTTCTTTTTAATTTAAAATATAATTTTTATTCTTTTTAACTATTAAAAGATTATTAATATAAATAGTAATATAGATTTTATTTTTTATAAATACTCTACTATTTAATAGAATAAATTAGAAATTTAATATAATAAATAAATCTATAAATATTTTATATTATATTTAAAATATTTATTTAAATTTATAAAATATTTTATTTAATTTATTATTCTATTTATTCTATTATTAAAATTAATTAATTATTCTATATATATATTTTTTTATTAAGTTATAAAAAAGGCTATTTTTATATTTATTTATTTAATTTTTAAATTTAATATTATTATTATTATAAATAGAGCTTTATATATTATTAGCTTAACTATTAATATAAAAATCTTAGAGTAATTAATACTAATAATTTATTTAAAGCTTTTAATAATTTAATATATTTTATATTTAATTATTTAATTATTTAAGCTTTATTTAAATTAATATATTTATTTCCTTTTTAAACTATTTATATTAAAATTTATTTCTATTAGAATTTATATTTTATTATTTTATAATATTTAAATTTCTTTTAATATTTTTTTATATTATTTTTTTAAAAAGAGATTATATTTTATTTCTATAAAAGATTTTAATTTTATATTATTAAATATTATTTTTATAAATATAGCTAGAGTTAATATATTAAGAAATAAAAAATAAGTCTTTTAAGAGTATTATAATTCTAGATATTTTAATATTTTATTTATTATTTTAATTTATTTATTAATATTTTTATTTATAAATAAAATATAAATTATAAATTATATTAAATTTAATTTCTAATAATATTTTAATTAAGCTAGTTCTTTTATTTATATTTTAATTAAATATAGTTCTAATTTTTATTTTATTATTTTATTATTTTAAAATAAATATTAAAAGAATTAATAATTTTTTCTCTTAAAATAAATAATTAATAGATTATATTACTAATAAAATTAAAGAGAATATATTTAAATCCCTTTTTATTTAATTTATTTATTAAACTTAGGAAATTAAATATTAAATAATTATATTAATTATTTAAATATTTAAAATATTTAATTATTAATTAAAAATTATTTTAGAGGGGTTTTATTTTAAAAATATTATAGGAATTATAATTCTATAAATAGTTAATTATTTTAAATATTTTAAATTAATATTCTTATAGTATTTTTTCTCTAATTATTATAGAAAATAGTTTATTATAAGAGTCTTACTATTTATATAATCTAAGTTAATTACCTATATAATTTAATTATATACTGCTAGCTATTTTAAATTAATATAAAACTTTCTATAATATAATATATATTTTATATATAATTCCCTAATAGTAATAGAATTAATATAAACTAATAATAATATATTATTTCTTACTACCTTTATATATATATATTTATTATTATTTACTTTTTTATATTAATATATATAATTCTCTTATTATTTTATATATAATTCTCTTATTATTTAAAAATATTACTTAATAATTTAAATTGAGATTTAATTTTTCTAATTTATATAGCTATTTATAAAGAGATCTAGAAATTTTTAAAAATATTAATAAAAATTAAAATTAAGAATATAAAAGAGAATATAGCTATAAAAGCTTAAAAGCTCTATAATACTAAGATAATAGAAATAAGCTTATATAGACTTTAATTAGCTATTTTAATTATATAGATAGCTTTAAAGCCTTAAATAGAAATTAATTTATAAATATTATAAATAATAAAATTCTTTTTATTTTATATTTTTATATATATTATTATAAGCTAGAGCTTTATATTATAAATTCTATATATATAATAGTAATAGCCTTAGTAGAGGAATCTAATTAATAAATCTTATTTAAGGTTATATAGGTATCTAACTTAGATTATATAAATAGTAAGATTCTATTATATATTATAATATTAAAATTCTTAGTAATACTATTAGACTAATATTATTCTATAGAAAATTTTTTAAAAATTATTTCTTTTCTATTTACTTGAAGATTAAATTCCTTATTATTAAATTTTTTAATATTATTTATATAAATTATATAATATTTTTACTTTTATAATTCTCTTTTTTTAAGAAATTATATAAATTTATAAATAAATTCTTAGATATTTTTTTTATTTTTAATTATTTTATTTCTATTAAATCTATTATAACTATTAATTAGAATTATTTAATATTTTTTTTATATAGCTAATTATATAAAAGAATTTATAAATATTAATATATATAATATTATTAGTATATTTTATTTATTAAAGATATTCTTAATATAATTTTTCCCTTATATATTCTTATATATAGGCTTTATAAATATAAAATTCTTAAATTATATTTATTTTAGTAATTATATTTTTTTAATTAATTTAAACTTTTTTCTTTTAAATATTCTATTTTTTTTATATTAAATTTATATTCTTAAAATTATTAAATAGAATATAAGAGCTTAAATAAATAAGAAATTTATTTAAAGTATAAAGAGATTCTTAAAATATTAAGCTATAAATTTAATATTTATTTTTTAAATTATTTATATATTTCTAATAATAATTATAATAATATTTTAATTAAAAAGCTATATAATTAATATAAAATTTATTTTAAAGTTTAGAATATAAAATATATTTATAAAAGTAGCTATTATAGAGAATTTTAAATTAATATAATATTTTATTATTATATTTATTCTATTAATTTTTATTTTTAAATTTTTAATTTCTTTTAATAAACTATTATATAATTATAATAAATTAAAATTAAATTCTTTCTTCTACTATATAGTATATTATTTATATTCTAAATTAAAGATTTATATAGTTTAAAGGCTATAGTATAATATTTAAAATAAAATTTTATAATTATTTATAGCTTTTTAATTAAAATTAATTATAAGAAAATTTAATATTTTATTTAATAATATTTTATTATTTATATTTATTTATAGCTTTTATTTTTTTATATTTCTCTTATTATTATTATTTTTTAAATATAAATTCTAGTAATTTTTTTTATTATATTTTCTTTTATTATAATAAATATAATATAAAATATAAATTATAATAGTCTTACTTTTTAATTATATATTAATTACTAATTACTTTTATAGACTAATATAAAGAATATTATTTATTATTATATTATTTTTTTATTTAATCTTTTCTATTTTAATATTATATATTATATCTTTTAATTTTAATATAATTTAAATATTATATATTATTTAAATATTAATATATTATATAATATAATTCTTACTTAAACTATTTATAAATTTAAAAATAAAATAATTAGCTAATAGCTTATAGTTTATTTTAATTTATATAAATTTTCTTTATATTATTTTAATTTTCTAAATAAAATCTCTAATTAATATAAATTTAAAAAATAAATATTTATTCTATTTATTATAGGCTATTTAAAATATATTTAATTTAATTAATTAAAATTTTTTTTTTATTTATTAAAAGATATATAGAATTATTTTTTTAATATTTATTAAATTATTTAAAAAAAGTAAAAGAATTTTATTTAAAATTTCTATATATTAATATTATTTATTTTATTAATTTTTTAATTAAGCTAATAGAATCTTTTCTTTAATATTATAAATAATTATTAAATCTATTATATTAATAAAATTTATAATAAATCTTATATAATAAATCTAATAAAGATAATCTTTTTATTTTTTAAGACTTAGAAGATTATAAAAATTAAAAATATTAATTATAATTAGCTTAATATCTAGCTCTAATATTAAATAAATATTTCTAATAGTAATATTAATTCTTTAAGTATTTTAATATTAAAATATATTATAAAGGAATTATAAGTATTATATTTATAATATTTATATTTTATAATTAAAAATAATATTATTATTTAATAATAAAAGAATATTTATAAAAATTCTATATTTTTTTAAATTTTTTAAAAATTAAATCTATTATTAGCCTTATATAAAAGCTACTATTTAATCTATTTTAATTATTATATTTAATAGTTATTTAGGCTTTTTATAATATTTCTATTATTAATAGCTAATAATAATAAATTTAGAGAAATATTAATTTTATAATTATATCTTTAAAGAATTAGATTCTTATTTAATAGCTCTATAAATTATTTAATTAATTAATTAAAATTATAAAACTTTTATCTATTATTTTAGTTAGAATAATATATAATTTTCCTAATTAATTAATAAATATTAATTTACTATATTTTCTATTAGAATATATTAGCTATAATTAATTTTAAAATAGAAATATATACTTTTTTTATATAAATATAAGCTTATAATCTATTAAAATATATAATTAATTAACTTATCCTTCTTTAAAATAGATTAAATAGAAGCCTTCTATTTATTCTAACTAATAGTAATACTCTAGTCTTCTAATATATAGATACTTTATAATTGCTATCTCTTTTTAATAATTTTCTTAGAAATTCTTAAAGAATATAAGAAATATATTATTTTTATATTATAAATATTAATAAAAATAAATAGAATTAGAAAAATACTAATTCTATTAATAGAAAGTTATATTTTTAAAATATATTATTATATTTAGAGAAATATATATAAATTTAAAAAAACTTAAAGCTATTAGTAATTAATAACTATTAAAAAATATAAAAGAAATTTTAAATTTCTTAGAATTAGTAAACTATTATAAATAATTTAGAGTCTTACTATTTATATAATCTAAGTTAGATATCTATATAACCTTAAATAAAATTTATTAATTAGATTTCTCTATTAAAGCTATTACTATTATATATATAGAATTTATAATATAAAGCCCTAGCTTATAATAATATATATAAAAATATAAAATAAAAGAAATTTTACTATTTATAATATTTATAAATTAATTTCTATCTAAGGCCTTAAAGCTATTTATCAAGCAAAGCTGCGTAACAGCTTTGCGAAAGTATTAACTAGTATAAAGTATAGCTTCTAGCTTTACTTCTTCTAATATAATAAATAATTAGTACTAATTAAACTTTAAATAAATCTTAACTAACAATTAGTATTTCTTATCTAGATATATTACTTTTTATAGTATTAAAATTTCTTTTCTATAGCTATTTCTATATTTAAAGAAAATCTTATAATATTATATTTATAATATTTTTAAATTTTTTAATATTTATATATTTTATATATAAATTAAATTAATATATTATTTATATATACTATATATTAATAGAATATAATTTATATAGAGAAATTTAATACTTCTAGAGCTTTTAAATAATATAGCTTATATTAATTAAAAAGCTATAATATATTATAAAAATTTAATTCTAATAAATACTTAGAGTAAAAAGTCTAGAAAATAAATTATTAATATATTAGCTAATAGAAATCTTTAAGTATATATTACTTAATATAGTAATCTACTTTCCTATATATTTATAAATAGAATTTTATATTAATACCTTTCTTTTCCTTTACTTATAATAATTTTCTTATTAATTTCTTATATTTTTTTTAATTATTAATTCTATAGCCTTAGAATATTATAATCTTTATCTCTTATAATAATAGCTTTTATAGCTACTATATTTTCTCTACTATCTATTCCCTTAGATAGAATTAATTTTTAATTATTTATAAATATAAATAATAATATTTTCCTTTATTAATATATATATTATAAGTAATTAAAGCTTAAAGATTAATTTATATATTTAAAAAAATAGGAAATCTTAATTAATAAATATTTTAAATATTATTAATATTAGAAGTCTATATTAATAAGCTATTATATTTATTTCTTAGACTTTCTATTTTATATTATATTATTAGTTAATTTTTCTATAAATCTTAGAAGCTATAAGATCTTTTTTAAATATATAAAAGAGAGTTATTAATAATATTTAATCTCTAGAGCTTCTCTAATATTAAGGAATACTTTTATAATCTTTTAATTAACTTTAATCTATAGCTTTTTATTTAATTAGTATTAATATTTTAAATATATTTAGATTATTTTTTAAAGCTATTAATTATATATCTTTCTTTTATTATAAAGTTAATTCTAATAATATATCTAAGTAATTAAAAGCTTATTATAAGTAGATTTATATTTAATATTAATATTATATTAAATATTATATTAGAAAGATTCTATTTCTAATACTTATAATATTATAATTAATAGCTTTTAATAATTTTAAAAGTTTTATTATTCTAAATAATAGTAATTATAATTATATTATTCTCTTATAGAAAGTAATAGTACTAATAATTCTAATTATAGCTAATTCTTTTACTATTTTTATTAAATTTCTTATTCTATTTCTACTTATAATTCTATTCTTAATATATATATTTATTATAATAGATTTTCTAATAATTTTAATAATAAATACTAAATTTATTCTTATTATAGCTTATTATAGCTTTATTTAGACTTTCTTATAGCAATTAATAATAAATACTCTTATTATTAAATATATAATAAAGCTAATTAAGCTTTATAATATTCTAATATTTTTATATCCTATAGAAATTATAATCTAAATCTCTCTTTTTTATAGTAGATTCTATTATTTAATTAAGTCTCTTAAAATTATAAAATAGTCTCTACTATAAAACTATTTATATTTAATATTCCTTTTTAAAAGATTTTTAATATATTTATTCTTTCTATTATTAATTAAGAGCTAATTTATATCTAATAAACTTAATTAGACTTATATTAGATAGAATTTTATACTTATTATTAAATTAAATAATTTAATTAATAATTAATTTATAATATCTATTAATATTATAGAGATAAAAATATTAAAATTACTATAAGTAAATCTTTTTTCTATAGTCTTAATAATAATCTTAATTTTAAAGATATTTTAATCTATTTCCTATATTTCTTATAGATTAAGAAAATACTTATTACTTAAGTTTATATTTATATTTAAATATTCTAATATTATAGCTAAAAATATAAATATAAAAGCTATATTATTAACTTTCTTTATAATATAGAAAATATATATATATAATTACTTCTATTATTATTAGATCTTAATATTATAATTCTTTAATCTACTAATAAAATAATATAATCTTATATAATATAATAGTTTTACTAATAATTTTAAATTTAATAGAATACTATTTAATAATAGCTTTTTTTTCTTAAAGAATATTATCTAGGCTATTATAATATTCTTATTAATAAAAATAGATTAAATTAATTATCTCTTAATATTAATATCTCTTAATAAGTCTTTAATTAATATTAAGCTAAGATTAATATTAAAGAAGAAATTACTAATAAAGATCTTTTTAATACTAATAATTTTAATAGTATTACTATTTTTAATTTTATTATAGTTTAAAAAGACTTTAATAAGCTATATAATTAATTAGAAAGTTAGCTTATTTTAGCTATTAAATAAATTTTTTTTTAAATATTTTAATAATATTAATAATATTTATATATATCTAATATTTATTTAATTTCTTTTAGTAAATTTAATTAATTCTAGCTTTTATTATCTCTTACTTTTCTAATACTTTTTCTAAGAGATTAAGCTAATTTTATTTATTCTTATATTTAATTTATTTCTTATAATTAATATTTTAATTTTATTATAAAATAATATAATAAATAATTTATTAAATATTTTTAATTTTATTATATTATTTTTAATATATTAATATATTATTCTATTAATATTTATAGTTTATTTTTTATTAAAAGATTTAATTAAAATATTTAATATTTTATTAATTTAAATAATCTTTATATTATTTTTAATTAAAATATTTTCTAAGGCTTAGATTCTATTAAATTTAATTATATATTATTTAAAAAGCTTATAAAATACTTAGGCCTATTAAAATAATAAGAGATATAATCTTAAAGTTATAATATATAGCCTAGATTATTTTAATATTTTTCTTATATTTTCTATAGCTAATCTCTATTAGAAAAGCCTTTAAAAATATATATTATAATTCTAAGATTAAAAGATATTTTCTTATTATAATAAAATTAAAATTATTATATAAAACTAAAAGAATAACTCTTATATTATAGCCTATTATTTCTATTATTATTTTATAACTTTTCTATAAAATATTTTTATATTAAAGATAGATATTATTAAATATTAATATTACTATAAATAATAGGCTAAAGGGAGTATTTATATTTATAGTCTCTTTTAGATATAAGGAAGCCCTAATATTAATCTTTCTACCTTTAAGGCCTATTAAACTTTTTATAATTTCTAGAGTTAATATATTATTATAATTAATTTATAGTCTAAATATAATATTTCTTATAGTAAGGGAAATCTATTATTAATAGAATTCTAAAAGTTAATATTTTAATTATTTTTTAATATTATTAATTATATTTAATATTATAAATACTCTAAGATATATTATTTTTATTATTATTATCTTTATAATAATAGACTTATAAATAATAAAATCTATTTTTTTTATTTTTTTTATTCTTTTTATAATAAAGCTTATATTATATATAATTTTAATTCTCTTTATTTTTATTTTAATAGTATAAGAAATAATTAATTATTAAATAACTATAATTATTTTATTATAATTATCTAGCTTATAAATTATAATATCTTCTTATATATAGATATATATATTATTTTTTTTTTATTATTAAGTATATTAATAAAAGTAAGATTTATAATATATTATATAAAAATATTATTAAGACTATTCTTTCTATAATAAATAGTAATAAGCCTTTAATTAGCTTTATAGCTAAATTTATAAATAAATTAGCTATAGAAAGAGATTAATTAATTATAGAGATTTTCTATTTATTATTAAACCTACTCTTATAAAAAAGTATATAATTAATAATTATAATTAACTATTAATTTCTTAAAATATAATTTTAAATTAAGATTATTAGTAAAATTAATATTTATTTTATATATTTAATTTATATTAAATATTTTAAATAATTAAAAGATTTTAAAGATTTAATTTATTTTATATTTCTAATAACTATTAATTCCTTTTAAATATCTTAGAGATTATTTCCTTAAGTTAAGTCTTATATATTAGATTATTTTCTATACTATAGGCTAAATAGAAAATTAAATAAATTTAAATAATTCTACTATATATATCTTATATTATATTATAATTATTATAATTTAATAAATCTTAAAATAATAGAAAATAATATCTTTAATACTTTTTAAAAAGCCTATTAATATTATATTAAAATATATTCTATTATTTATTCTAATAATTACTATTTTAATTTATTTTCTCTTCTATCTAATTAATTTAAAAAAGAGACTATTAAAAATAATAAAGCTATTATAAATAAAAAATAATATAAGCTTATAATATAATTATTAAATTTTAACTCTAAGATTAAAGATTTTAAGCTTTTAGATAATTAATTAATTAATATAATATTTAATTAGAATCTATATATTAAAAGGTTTTTAAATCTTTTAAAAGTTTATTAGTAATATTAGAAGTAATTCTAAAATAATTATATTATTCTATTAGAAAATATTATAATTAATATTAAAATATAATAAATAAATTCTAAGTAATATTTAATTTTAAATTTATTTATATAATATCTTTAAGATTAATTTAATTCTATAAAATTAATATCTATATCTCTTAGAATTTAAATTAATAGAGCTAGAGATATTAATAAATTATTTCTAATTAAAGCTATTTCTATTAAGTTTTAGTAAATAGTTTCTCTAAATTAATAGATTATAGTAAAGGCTACTCTAATTAATATAATAGTAAATATAATTAATAGTATTATATTATATTCTCTCTTATATTTATTAATTTCTAAAACTTTAAGTAATTTATTATTATTATTTCCTATTAATACTTTAAATCTATATATTAAGCTATATAATATATAATATTTAATTATTAATAAAAAGTTAATAATTAGACTTTATATAATAGTATATATTAATTAATAATTTTAAGAGCTTTTTTCTATTAATTAAGATAAGTATTTTAATAGCTATAATATTTTCTTTTTAAGAGACTTTTAACTTCTACTTATAATAGAATAATCTCTTTATATAAGAGTAAAATTAAAAAATAAGACTAATATAATAGGCTAAAATATATATTATTTAATTAATATTATAATTAAATTATAATAAATTATATATTAATAAAGTAATAATTAAATTTCCTTCTATTTAACTTTATATTAATTATAATATAATAATTCTACTATTAATAACTAATATCTTCTATATATTTAAATATAAGTTTTATTATTTTTAGCTAAGGTTAAATAATTTAATATTACTATTTAAATTTATTTAATAAATATATAAATCTATAATTATAATAGAGATTATATAGAAAAACTTAATATATTTTATATATATATTATTATAATTAATATTAAACTTACTATTTATAAAGCTAAATTATTAATTATAGAAAATCTTTATTAATATTTCTATATATATATTAATATTTCTATTATATTTATAGAGAATATTTAGATCTCTATTAGTTTTATTAATAGTATAATAGATTAAATTTATAATATCTCTTAGAATTATAATATTACTAATCTCTATATATAACTTCTATTTATTATTTTTATTTAATTTTATAATTATTCTAGCTCTACTTATTTTAAAAAATCTTAGCTATATATAATTATATCTATTTTCTAATTTTTATAAGATTTTATTAAAAGTAATATACTTTATAATTATATTTAATTTTTTCTTATTATTATATATACTATTATAGTCTATAAGTCTTAAAGTAATATAATAGAATATACTATTATAAATATTTTATAAAAGGATTTTTCTATTAATCTAATATATATAATAGTTTTATATATTAAAATATTATAAGGCCTTTTTTTAATATTTCTTTTAATTTATTTATTATTTATAGTAATACTAATCTAGCTAATAATTCTTATTATTTTAATTAATTATAATATTAATTTAAAATAATATTACTATTAATTATTATTAATTAATAATTTATTTAAATATTTAATATATAAAAACTTTATTATATTTAATTATATAATATAATATATTCTATTACCTTTAGCTCTTTATTTATTAATATTAATACTATTAATCTATCTATTATAATCTATTATAATATATATTCTATTAATAAAAGTTAAATATCTTATATTAGATTTAATCTAATAGTTTAAGGGAGGTAATAGCCCTTAGCTATAAGATTAAATATATATTTATTTACCCTCTATTTATAAGATATTTAATAGAATAGCTAGAGTAATAATATTATTCTATAGAAAGGTATTTAATTTTTATAATAATTATCTATTTTTAAATATAATTATAATTAGAAAAAAAATCTTATACTTTCTCTCTATATAATAGCTAAGTATTATAAGATAGATAATTAAAGTTAAATAACTTAGCCTATAGTATAATAAAGCTACTATATATAGAATTTTAGCTATTATATAATTTTAATTATTTTATTTAATAATAATATTATTTTCTTATAATTTTATATTTTCTATAACTTTAAATTCTTTATATTATATTTATTTTAATATATTATTTTACTAAAGCTATTATAAGTAGCTTTATATTATTTATTTAGCCCTTTTAATAAATATAATTAAATTATTATTAAGGAATATTCCTATTCTAGCCTATTTATATATTTATAAGATTATATATTTAATTCTTTTATAATATCTCTTTTTAGAATCTTTTTTAATTAATACTTTTAATTATTATAATTATAATATTAAGGGTAGGCTAGAAAATTATTAATCTAAGTCTATTAGGGCTTTCTAGCCGCGCTATATAGTAGCTTTACTTACCTCTATAAATGCTATAGCGGGCATTAGACTTATATAATTAAAATAGCTAATTAAAATCTATATAGGCTTATTTTAGTATTATAAAGCTTTTAAGCTTCTATAGCTATATTCTCTTCTATATCTTTAACTCTAATTTTTATTAATATTTTTAAAAATTTCTAGATCCCTTTATAAATAGCTATATAGATTATAAAAATTAAATCTCTATTTAGATTATTAAATAATATTTTTAAATAGTAAGAGAATATTATATATAAAGTAGTAAAAGAATTATATATAAAATAATATAAAAATTATATATATATATTAATATAAAAAAGTAAATAGTAATAAATAAAATATATAAAAAGGTAGTAAGAGATAGTATATTATTATTAGTTTATATAAATTCTATTATTACTAGAGATCTATATATAAAATATATATTATATTATAGAAAGTTTTATATTAATTTAAAATAGCTAGTAGTATATTATTAGATTATATAGATATCTAGCTTAGGTTATATAAATAGTAAGACTTATAATTTATTTAGAATTTTATAAAACTTACTATACTATTTATAGAATTTATAAAAAAAGAAAAGAAATTCTTATAAATATCTAATAAATAATAAATATTTAATATATTAAAAAAACTTTAATTAACAATCTAATACTTATTATATTTAACTTTAATAGGTTAATTATAATTATTAGAGAAATTACTATTAAAAAAATAAATTTTCTATAATAATTCTTATAAATTATAGAAATATTATATATTTTACTATAATATAAAAATTCTTAGAATAATAAATTAAATACTATAAATATCTTTTAGAATTTAATCTAATTATTAAATATTATATAAAAATAGAAAATAATAGAGTTAATATATTTAGCTAAAAATTAAATTATTTCTAAGAAATTTCTAATATATAAATATAAATATTATAATATAATAAATATAAAAATTTAATATTAAAAATATTAAATATTATATTTAAAATTTAAAAAAATCTAATTATTAATAAAACTAAAATATATATTAAGAATTAGATTAAAAATAGTTTTTAAATAGTATTTTAATAGAATAAAAATATTTTATAATTAATAATTTTATTTAAATATTAAATAAACTATAAAAAAGTAATTAGAATAATATATAAATAATCTATTTATAAATATTAAAAAATAAAAAAAAATTACTTTATAAATTTAATAATATTAAGAAAATAATTTAAAAGATTATTTTAGAATATATTATATATAAATAAATAAAAATAGAATATTATTATTCTTATAGAAAGTTATAATTTTTATAGATTTTAATATAATTCTAGAAATAAATTTTATTTAATTATATTATTAAGCTTTTATTTTTAAAAAGATTAATAATAAAAAATATTAAAAATAGTATTTTTATTATAATAAACTAATTAATAAAAATAAATTATTTTATTTTAATAAAAGAAAGTAATATAATTAAAGACTTAGTCTATTAATTTTAATAATATATTTATATTAATTATAGATTAATAAATAAAATTATTTTAAATAAAAAAATAATATTTATTTTTAAATTTTAATAATTACTTATAGTTAGATTTAAATTTAATTATAAAATTAATATTACCTATTATTTATAAGTAAATAAATAAATAGAAAGAATTAATTAAATTATTATAATATATCTTTACTATTATATTAATTTTAAATAAAATAATTAAATTTAATATTTATTAATAGCTTAAATTATATATAATAATATATTAATAGAATTAATAAGGAAATTACTATTTTATATAAATTATAAATTTAAACTAAAAGTATTTTAATTACTATTATATAATAAAAAAGTAAAAAAAGCTATTATTATAATAGACTAACTAAAAGAATTATATAAAAAATTAAAAATATAATTTAAATTTATATAATAATAAATAAATAAATATTAAAATAAATAAATTATATAATAAGCCTAATTTTAAGAAATTTAAATTATATAATATTTTAAAATAAATTAAAAAAATTAATTATAAATTTAATTTTCTAATATAAAAAAAATAATAAAAATAAAATATATATTTAGTTTTTATATTTTATTATTTAAGAAAGTAATAGTAAATTAAAAGATAAATAAAATTATTTATAATAAAATTATTATAGAAAATAAAGAGCTAAAATATAAAGTAAAATAAATATTTTAAATTAAATTTAATAAAGAAATATAAATATTAAAATACTTTATAAAATAGAAAAATTATAATAATACTAAAAATATATAGAAATTTATTAAAAATCTTAAATATTTAAAGAATTTTCTAATAAAATACTATTAAAAGCTAGAAATAATAAAAAAAGATTAAATAAAAAATTAAAATTAAATAAATCTATTTCTTAAAATTCCTAAATTATAAATAAAACTTCTAATTTTTAATATTTTATTTTCTTTAGTTTATTTAAAAATTTAAAATTCTTTTTAATTATTTTCTTATTCTTAAAAGAAAACTACTATTTCTAATAATATAATTACTTAAAATAATCTAAGATCTTATTTATTTTAATTTAAGCTTTATATAGAGCCTTATAATATTATAATAATAATTACTTTATAAATTCCTTAATAAAATTAAAATAATATAATTTAGAAATAATTTAAAATATTAAAAGGAAAAAAATAAAAAAAAATAATAATCTAAGATCTAATAGTATAATCTATAGAAATTTAAAGTAATTTTTTAATTATTATAAGAGTATCTAATTCTAATATAAATATTATATTTTATAAAATAATTCTCTATTATTTTATAATATAGACTATAGAAAAGGTAATAAAAATAAAATATAATATTAAGATCTTTAATATTAATATTATTAGCTAAATAATAATAATATAAAAAAAAAGAAAAAAGATATATATATAATATAATAAAAGTAATAGAAAGAAGAAAAGGTATATTTATAAAATAAAATAAAATAACTAAATAATAAAAATCTTAAAAATAAAACTAATAGAGAGAGAATATTATATTATAACTTAATAATAATAATAAAGAGAACTTCTAATAGAATATTATATTCCTATTTAAATTAATAAAGAAAAAGTACTTACTAATATTTATTAATTATTTAATTAATTATATATTTATAGATAGTAATTATAGGAATAATTACTATAAAGAGAATAATTACTCTATAAATAATTAAATATATAAAGATTTATTAAAATATTTATTTAAATATATTTAAATAGCTAGTTATTAATATAGTAATAAGATTAAATTTAGCTATTATATCTATAAGCTATATAACTAGTAATAAAGACTACCTATATATCTAATTTAATCTATTTGCTAAAATAAACCCTTAAACTCTAGGTTTATCCCTTAGAAATTATCTATTCTTATTAACTATAGGAACCTAGTTTATCACACTTTATATTTTTAATAGATTAAAATATTATAAAATATAATACTTTAATCTCTTATACTAATTCTAATAGAGAAAGCCTATTATTATTATTATAATAAGTTTATATTATATAATAGTATTAGCTATAAAATCTATAATAGAAAAATCTTAAATAAACTATAATAGTCTATTAATACTATTTAATTATAATATAGAAAAATATATTAATAGTAGATATATAAGGAAATAAATTAGCCTATTAAAGAGTTATTTAATATTATAAAATATAATTACATCTAGTTTCTAGCTAGTAACTCTTTCTAATTTTATTACTTTTTAAGCCTATAATAGACCTTTAGCCTATTATTTATTATAAAATTAATTATATTTATATTATTTATAGCTTTAAATTTAATTTTAAAACTATTCTTAACTTTAACTCTAACTTAAAGCTATATAATATAATATTTTTAGATAATAAAATAGTAATTCCCTTCTATATAGCTAAATTAATATATAGTGGCTAGAATTAGCATTCTAGTACACTAAGCTATAGTACCTGATTTTCTTAGTTGCCAAATAGCTAGGGAAGGCTACTTAATAGACTATCCCTTAAAAAAGCCTCTCCCAGAACCAAATAGCCACCCCCCCTTTTCTACTTCTAAGGAGCATATAAGTCAGAGCACCTCTTCTCAGATCCCCCTATTAATAGACCCCCTATTAATTCTAGGCATCTAATTAGCTAAATTAGCTATATACTTATAGGCCTAATTCTAGCTTCTTATTAGCTAATAATAGATAAAGGACCTACCTATTCTATCTATTAGGGAAATACTCTATTACCCTTTCTATATCTTATTAATTTTATTAAGCTATAATAATATTATAAAGTAAAAGAGTAATATAATTAGCTAGAAAAGTTATAAGTTAATCAGGAAAGATAAAAGTACTAAAGATGCGCTAAAAGAAAATAAGTCCTATTTTTACTTAAAAAGAAAGCGCTAAGTTATATAATATATATCTCTAGACTACTTATATATACTATAGAAGTGGGACTTTATGGGTCAAATATAACTATCCATTGACAGGGGGGTCTGGGAAGAGGTGCTCTGACTTGTCTCATTCTACAACTTTCCTCCTCCAATTTCAATTGCGTCCGGTGCAGATTATACCAACCTTTCCTTTCAATTGGCCAGAAACGCCATTGCATTTACCCCATGCTTTGGGCAAAAAATAAGGCAAAAGGAAGAGAAGACGCAAAATGCTTCGGAGTGCATCGGCAAGAGCGACGGTCTCGGGTGCGATCGCCGGGCCACGCCATTTATGGCTGAGAACTCTTTCCTACCCGGCTTCCGTGGCCTCCCCTCATTGCACCCCGCAGAGTAAACATAACCTCGCTCTGCCCACTGCCTTTTCACTCCCAGCTGGCCGCAGAGCTATCCACGGCACGCGAAGCAACATGATGGCCACACGAATCGAGAGCGACGCCTTTGGCGAGATCGAGGTACCTGCGGACAAGTACTGGGGCGCCCAGACTCAACGGTCGTTGAGCAACTTCCGCATCAACCAGCCCCAGGATCGCATGCCTCCCCCCATCATCACGGCGTTTGGCATCCTCAAGGGCGCTGCGGCGAAAGTCAACATGAGATTTGGCCTAGGTAAGTCGGCGTGTCCTGGGCAGCTCACTCTTGTGAAAGTGCCGTTAGTAGAATGATGCGTGGCTTCGGCTTCAAGGCTTTGATGGCGTCGAGAAGCAGAGAAAGAGAAAAAGTTACTAACGATATGCGATCCGCCGATTACACAGATCCCAAGATTGGTCAGGCTATTCAACAGGCTGCCAAGGAAGTTGCCGATGGCAAATTGTTCGACCACTTCCCCCTCGTCGTCTGGCAGACTGGCTCCGGCACCCAGTCCAACATGAATGCCAACGAAGTCATCTCCAACCGTGCCATCGAGATCCTCGGCGGCAAAATGGGTTCCAAGTCTCCTGTCCACCCCAATGATCACGTCAACCGAAGCGCCTCCTCCAACGACACCTTCCCTACCGTCATGCACATTGCTGCCGTCCTCGAGTTCGAGCGCGAGCTGCTTCCCGCGCTGCGTAGCCTCCGAGATGCTCTTCAGGCAAAGGTGGAGGAGTTCGACGCCAAGAAGATTATTAAGATTGGACGTACGCATTTGCAAGATGCCACCCCTCTCACTTTGGCCCAGGAGTTTTCTGGCTACGTTGCCCAACTTGACTTTGGCATCAAGCGCGTGGAGAGCTCTCTGCCGGATCTGAAGCTGCTGGCTCAAGGCGGTACCGCTGTTGGAACGGGTATCAACACTTTTGAGGGGTTCGCCGAAGGCATCGCTGAAGAAGTCAGCAAGGCGACGGGTATTACGTTCCAGACGGCTCCCAACAAGTTCGAGGCGCTGGCCGCCCACGACGCTATCGTGCAGGCTCACGGCAGTCTGAACACTGTGGCAGGTTCGCTTACCAAGATTGCCCAGGACATTCGGTACCTCGGAAGCGGTCCTAGATGTGGCCTTGGCGAGCTGATCTTGCCAGAGAATGAGCCTGGCAGCAGCATTATGCCAGGAAAGGTCAATCCCACCCAGTGCGAAGCGCTCACGATGGTTTGCGCTCAAGTCATGGGCAACAACGTGGCTACGACAATTGGCGGCATGAATGGCCAATTCGAGCTGAATGTGTACAAGCCGCTGATGATTCGCAACTTGCTACACAGCTCACGCATTCTCACCGATGGAATGCGCTCCTTCGAGCAGAACCTGGTCCACGGCCTGCAGGCTAATGAGGAAAAGATTGCCAGCATTATGAAAGAATCGTGAGTCTCCTTGTTTTTTTTTTTTTTCATCGCTCTTCGAATCTTCTTCCCCGGGCTATCAAGTATCTCATTGCTGACGTCGACCAAAACAGGCTTATGCTGGTAACCTGCCTAAACCCGAAGATTGGCTACGACATGGCGAGCAAGGTGGCTAAAAATGCACACAAGAAGGGCCTTACACTTAAACAGAGTGCTATGGAGCTTCAAGCCCTGTCTGAGCAAGAGTTTGATGAGCTCGTGAAGCCGGAGCTAATGATTGGGCCCAAGCGCCAATAGAGCAGCATGTATTATAGTTATATATAAAATAATGTAAACACCTTGAGCCAGTTCCCCTTTCGTCCTCGACATGTCGCAGCCACCGGGGCGGTCTACCTGGAGGAAAAGGCCCCTATTGCATGTGGCTTCTTATTAAAAGAGGAAAAGGGGCAGCGTCCGGACGGGTGGATGAAGGAAGACGACTTGAAGCCTCTCTGCACTTTCGCGATTGCTGTTTTGTATAATTTTCTCCCTTCGGGAGCTCAGTGACTGGAGAGCCTCAGCATCCATCACCTACCTAAGGTACCTAACGTATAGGCACCAAGTCGTTAAAGGGGTTGAAGTAGATATAAAATAGAAATAAGTTTAAATTATTAAAATATTTAACTCTTTTTTCTTCCTCTAATATTAGCTTAAATAATATACTTTAAATATTTTATTACTTTTATTATAAAATTATACTTACTAATACTTAGTAATTACTTATCTACTTATCTAATATTAAATAATAATTATAGGGAAATTTACTCTAATTATAGTAAATACTTCTTAAAATAATTAAATATATAAAATTTTATTTATAATATTTATTTAAAAAGTTTTAAATTACTAGTTATTAATAATATAATAAATTAAATTTAACTATTATATCTATAAATTCTATAACTATTAATAAGACTATCTATATATTTAATTTAATCTTTTATTAATTTAAATTTATAAATTAAATATTTATTCCTTAGAAAATATAAATTCTTATTAATTATAAGAATATAATTTATTATATATTAATAACTTTTATTTAAATAATTATTATAAATTCTTAGATAGTATTTATATTATAATTAATAATAAAATTTATATAAAACTATTACTATTATAATAATTATTTCTTATAATTTTAAAAGTAAGGCTTATTATAATTACTATTAAATTTAAATTAATATTATTAATAAATATCTATTAATTTTATAATTAATCTATTAATAAAAATAACTAATAGTTTAAAATATTTTATAATTATTATAGACTATTTATTAAAATATATTTAGCTAGAGATAATATATTTAATAATTATAAAAATATATATAAAATAATTTTAGAATTATTAATAGAAATTTTATAAATTTCCCTTTTAAATTATTAATAATTATATATTAGATTAAATAGAATAATTTTAAATAATATTTTATAAACCTATAGAAATAGAATAATTTCTTTTAATAGCTTATTATCTATAGATTAATAATAATATAAAATATTTAAATTAAAAAGTATAAGTAATTTTATAAATATATATTTTATTTTTTCAATATAATTAATTTAATTATCTATTAGCCTATTAATTTATTTTAAATAATTAAAACTCTTTTATAATAGAAATAAATATTAATCTCCTATTTAATAGATTTAATATAAATCTAATATAATATATATTAATAAAAATTAATAAATAAAATTTTCTTAAAGGAAAAAATAAATATATTCTTTTAAAATCTAAAAGAAAGTTTAGAATTTATTTAAATTATAATTATATATATATAATAATAATAATAAAAGAATATAAATTAAAAATATTATCTTATAGAGAAATTTAAAATTAGAAATATAATTTAACTATTAATATATAATATAAAAATAAATTAAATAAATAGAAAATTTAATTAGTAATATATTAAATATAAAATACTTAAAGTATAGGATTTATTTAATATTAAATTAAATATATTAAAATATATATATTTTATCTTTTATATAAATCTTATAAAATAAATAGCTATTAATTTCTTTTTATTTTAAATTCTATTAGATTTCTAGCTAAATTTAATATATATTCTATTAAAAAAGGAAGAAATAATATATTTAGAATATAAAATTAAAAAACTCCTTTAAATAAAGAATAAAAAGAAAAAAATTAAAATTAATAAATATTTATAAAGTAAATAAATTATAATATATTAATATAAAAATGTCTCTATAATTTATAGAATATATAAATATTAAATAAAATTAAATAAAATTAAAGAAATATATAATATAATAATAGGCTAATATTAAATTAGCTATAAATAAATTTATAAACTTTTATAAAAATTACTTATTTAATTATAAATAAAAAGTTATTAATAGATAGATAGACTTAATAAAGAAATAATAAAATTAAGAAATAAAAAATAAAGGGAAAGTAATAGTAAATAAATAGAATTTAATATAGCTATATTTTAATAGTAGTAATTAAAATAATAGAAAATAAATAATTTTAGAAAATTTAAATTAAATTTATTTAGAAAAGGAGAATATTTAATTATTAGAGTAATAAAAGAAATAGAATTAATAATAATAATAGAAATATAATTAGAAATATAACTAATTATAATAATAATATTAAAATGAATTATAATAAAAGCTCTAATTTAATTTAATTTAAAAATAAAATAGAATTATCTAGGATTTATAAAGAATATTAAATAGGGCTATATTAATAATAATCTATTATTTAATAAATATAATATTAAATAAAGAAAATTATATATTAAATTATTATTATATCTATTAGTATTTTACTTTAAATTTTAAAAAAAAAATATTTATTCTAAGAGTCTATATAGATTATATAGCTTAAAGCTATTAATTATAATAAATAGAAATATTTATATTTATTCTAATAAAAGTAAGTATATTAAATTAAATTAATTTAGAGATAGTATTAGCTCTAATAGAAATATTAATATATATAGACTTAGCTTGGATTAGATTTAAATAAACTATAATTAAAATATCTTTAAATTAATAATTAAATTATATAAAGAATTTAAATAGCTTTATTTTATTACTTTTAATAATATTATTTTTCTTTATAATAAATATAATAATATAATTTTTTTTAAAAATAATATTTTTTTAAAGCTTATAAAAATATAATATAATTTTAATTTAATAATAAATAATTTATTAATTTAAATATAAATAAAATAATATATTTAATAAGTAATATAATTTATATTTATCTTATAGATATATAAGATTTAAATATTAATTATAATAAATAAATTAATATATTATTTATAAAAATATATAATTACTTTTAGAAATTTATTAGTCTTAGTATTAGAATTATTTTCTATTAAATAAGAATTAATAGCTTATTTAATTAAAGTAATATTAAATATTAAAAAAAAATTAATTTAATTTTAAAATAAAATTATAATAATATATTAGTAATATAAATTAAGAGATATAGATAATAATATTTTAATTTAAATTATTTTAATAAGAATAGTAATAGTAATAATATAATAGATAGAATTAAATTTAGATTTATATTAGAATTTAAATTATATAATAAGAATTTATATAAGGCTTATATTAGAAAGAAATAAATCTATATAAAAATTAAATAGTACTTAAATAAAAAAGTAAATAATATAAATAAAATTTTATTTAAATATATTATATAATAATTAGATAATATAAAGATTATAAAAAAATAATAATAAAAGAAATATATATTAAAAATTAAATAATATTAATATATATAAAAATATATCTTATTCTATATATACTATAATATTTAAAAGAATTATTTTTAATTCTAAGAGAATTCTAATTTATTTATAATAAAAAGATATTATAAAAAACTTTTTTAATTATAAAGAGAATCTAAATTTAATATAATTAAATATAAAAAAAGAAATTAAATTAAAATAAAAAAGAGAGTAAAATACTTAAAATAAAAGGAAAAAGAGAATATATTATAAATTTAAGCTATACTTAGACTAGGAATATTCTAATTTAACTTAAACTATAGCTAAGTCTAGATTAGGCTTAATCTAAATCTAAAATAAACTTAAAATATATTTAATTATATATTAATTAGAATACTAGCTATATACTTTTAGTATATTTCCTTTTTCCTTAAGAATAATAATTCTATTTATTTAGATATTTATTTATAGTTACTATAAGGCTAGTCTATTATAGTATATACTATATATACTATAGTATATATCTAGCTATATAGCTATCTAAACTAGGTAATATAATATATATATATATATATATTATTAATTAATTGACTAATTAATTAATTAGTTTAGATTATTATTAGTAAATAAAATTAAAATTATATAGAAAATAATAGATTAATAATATTTAAAATATAAATTAAATAGAGAAAATATTAAAATATAGTTCTCTAATTTATCTATAGAATATAATACTTATATATAATTATAATTTAATATTCAAACTCCTAAGAATATATAATAAATCTTTTTTCTATATAAATATATTAAAAAGCTTTATTAATAGTTTCTTGGATTCTTTTTTACTATATATATTAAAAATAAAAATAATAATTAATTAAACTATTATAAATCTCTCTAAATATACCAGTCTCTACTTATCTTCTAGTTAATCTATCTTACCCCCTTATTATAACCCAACCTTATAGCCATAATAATAGGCCGCCTAGCAAATATAACTAGATAAATATTAGACTAATTAGCTAATTAGAAGCTACTTAATAAACTTAACTATTAAATAAATTAAAAATAACTTAATAAACTTAAAGATTAAATATATTAAGAATAATAGAATAACTAAATATATAAGTTTATATTTATAATACTTATTTAAATAGTTTTAAATAGCTAATTATTAATATAATACTATACTTTAATATAGATTAGAAATTAAATATTTATTAAATAATTAAAGAGCCTTATTAATAATTATTTACTATTATTTAAGAAATTAATCTAATCTATTTACTAATATAAATCTATAAACCTTAAATTTATTTCTTAGAAATTATTTATCCTTACTAATAATAGAAATTTAATTTATTATATATTAATAATTCCTATTTAAATAGTTACTTTAAACTCTTAAATAGTATTTAATAAAGTATTTTATAAGCTATTAAATTTTAAATAGTAATTTAAATAATAATAGTATAATATTAATTTAAAATATTAATAAAAATAGAAATAATTAAAAATAATAATAGCTAATTATTATTAATTTATTATAAAATCTTTAAGTTATAAATTTAAATAATATATTAATAAGAATTTAAATATTAAATAGAATTATTATTTAAATAATCTATTAAAGGATTATAAATTAAAAACTTATTAATTAATAAATTATTACTATTAATAATTTAAATAATTACTTAAATATATAAAAATAAATAATTATATTAATAGCTAATATAATAATTTAAAATATTATAGAAAAATAATCTAGAGAAATTATTAAACTATCTATATTAGCTATATATAATAGAAATATAAAGAAAATTAAAGTATTTTTTATAAATATAAGAATATATTTTTAATTTTTTCTAACTATAATAGCTAATAATATAATAAAAGTTAATATTATAGCCTTAAGATTTAAAAAAATAGCTAAAAACTAATTTAAGCTATTCTAATAGGATTTTAAAGCTACTATAAATAATCTAAATATATAAAAAGAAATTACTATTAATATATATAGAAATTATAATAATTTTAAAAATATAATTAAAGTAATTTTTAAAGTAATTAATAAGAAAAAAGAAATTAAAAATTAATTCTTAAATCTTAAATAAAAAGAATTATATTTAAAATTTATTATAGAATTTATTTATATTAATATTAAAATAAATATAAATAATATCTTATAAAGAATATTTTATTATTAAAAATTAAAAATTAAAATAAAAAATAAATTTATATAAGATAATTTTTTTATTACTTTTAAAAAACTTATAAGAAAAATAATATAAATTAATAATTACTTATATAAATATTAAAAAGAATAAAATATAAAAAAATAAGACTATAATAAGTCTTTTTAATAAAAATATTTTATAAATTAAAAGAAAAAATAAAATATTACTTTTAATAATAATAAAATATCTAGATTAATAGATTTAAATACTATTAATAAAAAGAAATAAAAATAATAAAATATTAAATACTATAACTATAGAAAAAAGGAATATATTAAGAAATTCTATTATAGCTTAAAGAAAGATAATATTAAAAAATAAATATTTATTTTAGAATTATAAGAAAAGAAAATTATTAATATTATAGAATAAAAATAATTTAATATATTTATTTATTTTATATAATCTAATAATTATAAGTATAATAATAATAACCTTTTAGATTCTAAAATAGTATAATTTATTAATATATTTTATTTTAATTTTTAATTTAAAGAAGAAATTATTTAGAAATTAAAAGATAAAAATAATAGTAAAAATAAAAACTTTTAATAAAAAAGAGAATTTTAAGAAAAAATAGAATTCTCTAAAAATTTTAATATTTTAAATAATTTAAATTTATAAAAAATAAAAAAATAAATAATTAAAGCCTATAAAAATAATTAACTATAGAAATATTTTATAAAATTTTTAAAATAATAAAAAGAAAAAATATAAAAAGAATAATTTATATAAGACTATAGGAAAAATAGCCTAATTAAATATTAAAAATTCTTCTATAAAAAATACCTCTAATAGAAAGTAGCTAAATAATATAATTACTATAATCTATTAATATATAATTAAAAGAAATTTATATTTTATAATATTATTAATTATATAAAATATAAAAATTAATAATTCTTATTATAAATTATAATATTAAATTTAATATAATAAGAATATAATTTTAAGAATTATATAAGAGAATATTAATCTAATAGTTAGAATCTAAGAGCTAGCTAGAAAAACCTTAAGAAATACTATAAGTTAATTAATAGATATATATTTAAGAAAGAATATTATTAATATATAAAATATAATATTTAAGCTTTAAAATCTATATAAATTAATATATATTTAGATAATATTTATTTTAAAATATTTAAAGAATTAAACTTTAATAATATAAAAATATAAACTATTTATAAAAAGATATTAAAAATAGCTATAATTATTATAATAGTATTAATAATATAATTATATATAATCTTAATTCTATAGAAAAAGATATTAATAGATAAAATAAATTTCTTATTAAAGAATAATTATAAGAATATTTTATTATAATTTATATTAATAGTAGAGTAATAATTAATTATATTATATCTTAATTAATAAATTATTTATAGTTATTAAATAATTAAAAAGATATTTTATATATATTTTTAAATATTAAAAATTAAAAGTTTTTATATAATAATAGAATAATTAATTATAAGACTAATTATTTTAAATTTAGCTTTTATAGACTTATTAATTTATATTAGTTTAATATTATTAATATTAAAAGATATAATTTCCTTTTAAATTATAATTAGCTTAGAATATATAATCTAATTATTAATTAGAAGAGAGGCTATATAAAATAATAAATCTATATTTAATTAAATAATAAAATAGAGAAATAAAAATAATAATTAGATTAGAATAAACTATTAGATATTATAATATCTCTAATCTAAGTATTATAAGCTATTATATTAAATATTAGAATAATATAACTATCTATAATAGAAATATTATAAAAAAAAAATTAAAAGAATACTAGAAAAATAAAAAAAATTAAATTTAATAAAAATAAAAATATTATATTATAATATTATAAGAAAAAATAAAAAAGCCTATAGAAATAGACTAAAAAGATATTAAATATAATTATTTAAGAATTATAATTTATTAATATTATATTAAAATAAATAAGAAAAATTAAGCTAAGGAATAATAGAATAGCTAATATATTTTATAAATATTATAAGTTTAGAAAGGTATTTAAAGAAAAATTTAAAATAGGATTACCTCTAAATATAAAATAGAATTATAAAATAGAATTAAAAGATAAAAAAAATCTAACCTTTTATAAAATCTATAACTTTAATTAAAATAAATTTAAAATATTAAGAGAGTAATTAAATAATTAATTATAAAAAAAATATATCTAATTATTAAAATCCTTAATAGAATATCCTATAATATTTATATTAAAGAAAAATAATAAATTATAATTTATAATTAACTATTATAAGCTTAATAAAATTATAAAAAAGGATATTATATTTTTATTACTTATCTTAGAAATTAAAAATTAATTATTTAAAGTAAAATAGTTTATAGTATTTAATTTTAAAAGAGCTTATAATCTTATTTATATTAAATCTAGAAATAAATAGAAAATAATATTTAAAATATATTATAGATTATTTAAATATTTAATAATACCTTTTAAATTAATTAATATATTTATAATATTTTAAAAAATAATTAATTATATATTAAAGGAATTTCTTAATATATTTATTATTATTTATCTTAATAATATTCTTATTTTTTAGAAATTCTTAAAAAATATAAGAAATATATTACTTTTATATTAGAAATATTAAAAAAAATAAATTTACTAATAGAATTAGAGAAATATTAATTTTATTAATAAAAAATTATATTTTTAGAATATATTATTATATTTAGAGAAATATATATAAATCTAAAAAAACTTAAAGCTATTAGTAATTAATAACTATTAAAAATATAAAAGAAATTTAAAGTTTCTTAGAATTAATAAATTACTATAGATAATTTATATAAAACTTTATAAAAATTATTATACTTTTTATAGAACTTATAAAAAAAAAAAGAAATTCTTATAAATATTTAATAAATAATAGATATTTAATATATTAAAAAAAACTTTAATTAATAATCTAATATTTATTATATTTAATTTTAAAAAACTAATTACTATTAAAATTAATATATTAGATTATATTATAAGAGGAATATTAAATTAATTAAATAAAAAAAAAGCTATAATTAATTATTTATTTTTTAAAAAAACTATATAAATTAGAATTATAATATTCTATTTATAATAAGAAATTTAAAGTAATTTATATAATATTTAATAAAAAATATTAAAGAAATTATTATTAAAAAAGTAAATTTCTTATAATAATTTTTATAAATTATAAAAATATTATATATTTTATTATAATATAAAAACTTTTAAAATAATAAATTAAATATTATAAATATTTTTTAAAATTTAATTTAATTATTAAATATTATAAAAAAAAATAATAGAACTAATATATTTAGCTAAAGATTAGATTATTTCTAAGAAATCTAAAATATATAAATATAAATATTATAATATAATAAAAAAAGAAATTTAATATTAAAAATATTAAATATTATATTTAAAATTAAAAAAAATAATCTAATTATTAATAAAAT